>JARHVA010002570.1:237500-240000 GCA_037957365.1 Torreya grandis | reverse complement strand
TCCTTTGTCTTTCAGTTATCTGCGTTGCTTCATATAATCCATCTGTCTATTTTGAAGGAGGTCAGACACCATTAGATCCTTATTGAAGGTATTTTATTCTCTTTTGTTCATCTTTATTTGAGCGCCAATAAGAGAGAATGCTCTCTGCCCCAACTGTTTTTGCCATCGCTATCATTTCGTCTGCACAGGGTTTCATCCTGGTCCGGGCTCACCTGACTCTAATTTTAATGTTGTATACTTTTTTGTTTGTTTGATAAAATTTTACCTATATTAGGGCTGAAATCCTGCTACCATACTATGGATTTGTATTGTTTGTTCCAATACATCTCAAACTATTTTCCGCGTCACCCTACTAAGGTTGTTAGGCATATAAGATTATTAAAATTAGCAGTTAGCGCAAAGGTTCAAGTAATGCTGGAAGGGATTGTTTTGTAAGATATGGTTTGGTGAGACAACTTCATACATAGTGTAAAAGATTAACGTTGAATCATATTTAAAAGTTGAGGATGTAAAGTATTTAAAACTAATGGACCTCAAGCACTTCACAAAGGTTACAATTTCTGAAGTTCTTTAGGATCTTTTATGTTCCCTTACTTATGGGAGAACTTTCAATCTCATCATCCCCTTCCCTATCTCCGTCCATATAACACTCTAATGAAGACCTAGTTGTCATGTAATTCTCATGGTTGCTGCTCAATCCATTTCCACTTTCTCTGGACTGTAACACGAAGTTCAACACATCATTGTCCACAATCAAATAATTTTTTGCTTCGAGATAGCAAAGTGTATCAAACATTAAAATGGGAGATTAGATGAAACAGCGAAAGAAAACCTCACTGCAGACATGGTGAAGAGTTTACTTTTCCATTTTTTACTATTGTACTTATCCCATCATGAAACCATGACCATCGTTGCAGTTGGCGCTCATCGATTTGGGCTACCCTCTCATTCTTAGGATTTTAGGGACCCTAAAAAGAAATCTCTGGTTCAATCCATCACTAAGGAAAGGAGAATAAATGGAATACTATGGTCTCAGGATGTCCACCAAATGGTTTTCCTGACCAGGCGTTAAGACTTTTGAATGAAATTTGTCGATTAGATGTAATATCTTGAAGTGCCAAAGTTATAGGATTATTGTTCTAGAATAAGATGTGACAAGGAATGATTTTTCTCTTATATTTATCTTCAAGATATCATGCCCCATGAGCATAATATTTGAATAAGTAGAAGTTGTAGACCTTTCATGCCTTGGGAGCTTAACATGCAAGGAAACAAAATAAATGATATGTGATCTACCATCTACGAAAATAGAGAGGGAGCTACCTTTGCCACCTATGATAGAGGAAAAATTTGTGAAGGCCTTGCCTTTACCACCTATGAGAGGAAATATTTGTCGAAGGCTCGCCTTTTCCACCTATGGCAGTAGATAGATTCGTGAAGGTGATGCCTTTGCCTTGCATGGTGGAGGAAATATTCGAGAACGTGTCTTATCTATGTGGACTTATTGGAGAGAATGAGGATGCTCTGACATTTGATATCAAAGATGAGGAAGTAATTTTCTTACAACCTAATACCATGCATGGGGATGAGGTGAATTTATAAGGATAATAGGAGGTGGCATCGTGTAATCAAGCAGTGAGGCCTCTTGCTCTACCTACAACATTTTATCAATACATAAATGGATTTTTTTACCAGCAAACATGAGCCACATCATCAACAAAACTTACAGAGTCATGCTTTCCACCATAAAATTTCATTCACAATGAATCATGAAGGCACCCATAACTAGATGAGAAACATGTACATGCTTCTTGGACTATCTACTACTTCCTCTAGGCTCTAAATACATGGGGTGTGGCATTTGTGCATTAATATATTTTTCTGGGGCCATTACCATTCCTCGAACAAAGATGGATTGTTCACCGTCCTTTTTTCTACAATCACAATATTTTATCTTAGTTTCATTTTACACACACACATGCACGTGTGTGCGCGCGCGCGTACACACACACACACACACACACACACACACACACACACACACACACACACACACGTGTGTGTGTGTGTGTGTGTGTGTGTGTGTGTGTACATATACATATATATACATATATACACATATACATATATAGATACATACATATATAGACACACACACACACACACACACACACACACACACACACACACACACACACACACACACACACACACACACACACACACAGACACACACACACACACACAGACACACACACACACACACACACACACACACACACACACACACACACACACACACACACACACACACACACACACACATATTGGGTAAGTACTTTCTTTTCATTTATGAAGTAAATTTCTCTTTTAAGTGTAATGCTTGAGAATTAAACCTACCAACCCTCCTTGCCACCTAGGATGGATCGATAATTGACAACCTTTCCTCTCAATCGGCCAATCATCTATCATGGCATTTATATTATATCACAAATGATGC
>JARHVA010002570.1:135000-230000 GCA_037957365.1 Torreya grandis | reverse complement strand
GAATAAACCCTTTTGCCTTTCACAAAGGTTAAAATGGAATTGTACAAATTTAATGGTAAATGTCTAAGAAATGAGAATTTATATCAAATATGTGTACTAGGGATTATTTAAATTATATGGTAAATAAATAATGAGTTAAATATTGAATAAAGTACAATTATTATTCATTAATCAAATCACTTAAATATCAAATAAAAGAATTATATTATAGATATGTAATCTAACATATGTGATAAAGAAACCCTATAGATGAGACAATATTTTGAAGGAAATATCTCTGATCCTTTTTAATTCTATTCGATCAATATCTTTTTGATTTCTTAATATCTCTTTAAGATAAAAATAATTCAAAATAAAATAAACAAAGTGAATTAAAAGATAAATAATGTTAGAATAGACAAGTAGATTAGAACTATATTCTATTATTTCTAGTTGTTGATAATACTCTCTCCAGATCCTTCAGCTCTCTCTCTTATATTTTTTGTAATATCATTATTTATATATACTAATATGATTGCATGAATTAAATAATCATGTTTTTTTTATAACAATTCTATTATCAAAGCCATAAAAGTCTGAGAGAGTTTGAGCCCTTGTCCAACATAAAGTAGTCCATATGTAAAAGTGTAGCAGTCATGGTAGAAGAGACTGGCACAGTTAACGTGGGGAGAAATATGCCTACAAAGTTCATATCATATCACTGGAAGCCAAACGAGTCTATCCAATGATGTAGCAGAGAGTAAACATATCTATTATGATTCATGTGACCTACATGACCTATCTACCTGCATGATCGAAGCCTACAGAGTGAGTGAGGGGCATAATTGTTGCCTACATATAGAAGAAAAACTGTTAAGAAAAAGGAAAGTGATTTGCATAACCTTGGAAATGAATGATGAGTAGTCACACACACCCTCAGTCCCCTACGTGTTATCATTTTTATCATCTATTGTGGATAGAAATGATAGAGTAGTGGCACTGTACTAATGTATTACCCCTAATTTTAACCGATGTAAATATGAGGCCTTCAATGAAGTGGAGGTTTCAGACATGAGCATTGAGCATTATTTGAAAAGGATTTTTAGATACATCCATTGCAACATTTCAGTATTTATAGTGCCATATGCTTACATCCTCTATCTTATTCAATTTCATCCGCATTTTAGAATTACTTCTCTTAACATCGATGGTGTTCTCATTACCACTATAATGGTTAATTCTAAGTTCATTAAAGATGAATTCATCCCTTTGCAAGCAAAGAGGACAAAGTGATCAAAAGAGGCCATAGAGTTGAGATGTGAGCAAGACCACTACATATATCCAACTTAAAGGATAGTATTCAAACCACTAGAATCCACTAAGGAGACTCACAAGCCATGGAAAACCATCATGATGCTCAAGAGAGCTCTAACTTCTTTTTTGCCTTGCTAAAATCCCTCTTTGGCTATGGTAACCTTTAATTTCATGAGCTAATCTAAAAGGGACTTCTGTAATATTTTTTACTCAACATACACTTCCATGTAAGGAGAATATGCATAAAAATTAAAGTTGGATATGACATATAATATGAAGATGAGGTTAATTTCCCCAAGAAGCATCCTCATCTTTTAACACATAATTATTGAACTCATCTCCAAACCCTCTTTTCGTACTAGTGAGTAGAAAACACTTATAATTCTCTCTCATAGGAATAAAATAAATTATTTGTACTTACAATTTCTACTCCAAAATTACTTTTATCATATGCTCAACTTCTTAAAGGGCTGAACTATACCACCTATAAAATGAAGATGAACACCATACTTAAGTTTGAATGACAATGGGGCATCATGACAAGAACTGTGTAGGTTCCTATTGATCCTAATGAGCTCATGAAATATGAAATAGCTAATGTTAAAGCCTTGATGTTTATAATATTAACCATCACTAATGATGTGTAGCCACATTCCAGGGATGTAGATAATGCAAATACAACATGGGATAAATTAGCGACCATATATGAGGTGAAAAATAAGACAAAGAGCCTCCATCCATAGTTGAGATTTCACACACTCACTATGGAGTTCAATGATAAATTTAAGGAATTATTACATCAAGTGGCTGAGCTACGAACATAATTATTAGCAATCAATGAGATGGTAGATGACAAAATCATGATATAGATCACTTTGAGAGCTCTCCCTTCCCAATTCAAAGTGTTCATCATGATGTTGAATGTCTCGAAGAAGACAGTGTCATTCAAAGAACTCATGAACCTACTATAACAAGAATAAGCAATCAACTGAGTCTATGATTAGTTACAATATAAAGCTCTTGTTTTGAAGAAGCAATGACATCAAAAGTATTTAAAGGGACATATAGAGAAGTAACCATATAAATAGTAGTAACAGTAGTCTTGACATCATCAAAAATCACAAAATTCAAAGAGGTGGTGTCACATCTATCAAACAAAACACTCATGACATAGACAACTAATGGTATTTTGGCCTAAAACAAGGGTCTTTTGCAAAAAAAAATCACATATATGCATGAAAATTTTCAAAAATTTAAAATAAGACCCCAGTAATGGAATAAAAATGGACATCTCATAGCTCAACAAGATGATCGATATGATGAGGAGACACCTGAAGAAGACAATTATATCTATGTAATCTAACATATGTGATTAAAAACACCCTATAGATGAGACAATATTTTGGAGGAAATATCTCTGATCCTTTCTTAATTCTGTTTGATAAATATTATTTTGATCTCTTAATATCTCTTTAAGCTCAAATTAAATTAAAAAAATTAAACAAAATGAATTAAAAGATAAATAATGTTAGCATAAATGATTAGAATAGAATAGACAAATCAGTTAGAACTATATTCCATTATTTTTAGTTGTTGATAATACTCTCCCCAGATACTTCAGATCTCTCTTCTATTTTTTTTAGCATAATTATGTATATATTTTACTCTGATTTCATGAATAAAATAATCAATTTTAGTTTGATAACAATTTTGGTATCATAGCCAAATAAATTTTATAGAGTCTGAGCGTTTATTTAGCGTAATGTAGTCGATATGCAGAAGGGTAATAGTCACGATAGAAGAGATTGGTACAGTCAATGTGGGGAGTGCTTGCCAAGTTCATAGCATATCATTAGAAGCCATAAAAGTCTACCCAATGATGCAATAAAGAGCAAACCTATCTATTGAGACTCTTGTGACTTCTATGACGTATCTACTATCCTAGTGGAAGCCTACAAAGTGAGTGAGGGTCATAATCATTACTTGCATATAGAAGCGTAGATTTTAAGAAAAAGAGCAGTGATCTGCATAGCTTTAGAAAGGAATGATGAGAATTCGCACACACCCTTAGTCCCCTACATGCAATTATTTTTATCATATATTATGGAGAGAGTTATGGATAACAATGATAAAGTAGTGGCACTATACTCATGTACTACCCCTAATTTCAACTGACATGAATATGAGACCTTAAATGAAGTGGAGGTGCTAGACATGAGCATTGAACATTATTTAGAAAGGATTTTTAGATACATCCATTACAGCCCTTTGGTATTTAAAGTGACATATGCTTACATCCTCTATCTTATTCAATTTCATCCCCATTTAAGAATACCTCTCTCAACATCCATCATGTTCTCATTACCACTATAATGGTTACTTCCAAGTTCACTGAAGATGAATTCATCCCTTTGTTAGAAGATTTCATTAATTTCAAGCAAAGAGGACAAATTGATTGAAAGATCCCATAGATCTAAGATGTGAGTGAGACCACCACATATGTATATTATAAAGGATAGTGTTGGAACTGATAAAAACCACCAAGGAGACTTGTAGGCCATGGAAAACCATCATGATGCTCAGCAGAGCTCTGATTTCTATTTTACCTTGCTAGAAGCCATTTATGACTGTGGCAACCTTCAGTTTGATGAACTAATTAGAAAGGGACTTCTAAAATATTTATTATTCAATGCATGCTTCCAAGCAAGGAAAATGCAAACAAAAATTGAAGTTGAATACAACACAGACTATGAAGATGAGGTTGATCACCTCAAGAAGCATCCCCATCTCCCAGCACATAATTATCGAGCTCATCTCTAGGTTTGCTTTTCCTACCAGTGAGTAAAAGATACTTATAATTCTCTCTCATAACATTAAAATAAAATATTTCTCTTTATAATGTCTACTCCAAAATTACTTCTATCGTATGTCCAACTTTTCAAAGGGCCAAAATATGTCACCTATAAAATGAAGATGCACACCACCATCTATTTTGAAGGCCTATGGGGCATCATGATGGGGACTATGTAGGTTTATACTAATCTTGATGAGATCATGAAATATGAAATAGCTAATGTTAAACCCTTGATGCTGATTATGTTAAGCATCACTTATGATGTGTAGTTGCATGTCAGGGATGTAGGTAGAGCAAAGATAGTATGGGATAAATTAGTGACCATCTATGAGTTTAAAAGTAAGACTAATATCCTCCATTTTTAATCAAGAATTCACACACTCTCTATGGATTCTAATGATAAAGTCAAGGAATTGTTATGTCAGGTGGCTGAGCTATGAATAGAATTGTTAGCAATCAATGGGATGGTAGATGACAAAATAATGATATAGATCACCTTGAGGGCTCTTCCTTCCCAATTCAAAGTGTTCATTATGACATTGAATGTCTCCAAGTAGACAGTGTCATTCAAACAACTCATGAACCTAATGCATCAACAAGAAAGCATCAACTCAGTCCAAGATGAGTTACAAGATAAAGATCTTATCTCAAAGTAGCAATGAGGCCATAAGTCTCATATGGGACCTCTAGAGAAGCAAATATAGAAATAATAGCACCAATGGTCTTAAAATCATCATAAAATTCAAAAAGGTGGTGTCATATCTATCAAACCAACACTCACAACATAGATAGTTACTTGTATAATGGATTAAAATAAGGGTCTTCCACTAAAAAAAACACATTTGTGTATCAGAATTCTCAAAAATTTAAAAGATGTCCCCATTGGTGGAAGCAAGAGGGACATCTCATAGCTCAACAAGATGATGGATCTAATGAGGAGACACCTAAAGCATAAAATTATAGTGCACATAAAAACTTAGTGCTAGTCTCCTAGGCCTTGTAGCATATGAAGAATATTTAGTTGATAGACTCAAGTGCCACTAAACACATGTCAGGTAATAGGAAGCTATTTGATTCACTAGCAGACCAACCCACTGGAGATAAGGTTAAGATTGTCGATGATAAATAGTATGTTCTAAAAAGAACATGCCATGTCATCATTCCTCTCAAAACATGAAAATGTACACTCTAAAAGGTACTAAATGTTCCTATATTGACATCCAATCTCTTGTCAGTCAGTCAGCTTTTGAATCATCATCTAAAGGTGGAATTTTTTATTGATAATGACATCAAATATTATTTGATCTCATGAAAAGGTATGGTTCTTGCTAGAGCTTTTTTAAAAGATAAATTATTTTTTGTAGATGTTATTTAATCTTCTACAATAGCTCTATCTACCTCTATGTTATAATCTAGTGATCTCTAGCACTACTTTTATGGTCACCTATATGCTAGATCTTTATACCGGCTAAGTTCAAAAGGGATGGTTCATGGACTTCCCAAATTGTCCAATTATTTGCCCATTTTCCTTAGATGTCTTGCAGGTAAACAACATAGGGATCTATTTAAGGAAAGATCCTTTCATGCTAATAAACATTTGGAGGTCATTCATATTGATCTGAATGAATTGTTACCTACTTCATTTTTGGGATACAAGTACTTCCAATTGTTCTCGGATGACTAATCTCAAAATACATGGGTATTTTACTTGAAGAAGAATGAGGCCCTTAATCATTTCCAATTCTTCTATTAGTAGGTGGTGAAGGATACCAGACAACTTCTTCTCCTCTACTCAGATCAAGTGGGGGAGTTCACATCAAAAACATTCTTGGCATTCTTAAACCAATAAGGCATCAAACCTAATTTGATTTCTCCTTACAAACCCCAGTAGAATGGCATTGTTGAGCAATTCAATCACATAGTAATTGAAATGGCACACTACATGTTATCAACAACAAAGTTAGAGAAATGATATTAGACAAAATCAGTCCAAAAAGTTGTTTATCTTCTTAATAGGGTACCAATAAAGATTGTAAAGGATAAAATGTCAGAAGAGGTATGGAGTGGTAAAAATCCATTGATTTCTCATCTACGAGTGTTTGGTTGCACAATATATATGCATGTCCCAGCTTAAAAGAAGAAGAAACTCAAGCCAAAAACACTCTTGCATATCCTATTTGGATATAGCACTACCTCTAAAGCATACTATCTCAAGGATCTAGAGATGAATAAAATTTACGAAAGTAGAGATGTGGTTTGTGATGAGTCATCCTTTGACTCAGTGATAGAGAAATAAGAATCAACACCAACCACCTCTCACTAGTTACACCCCGAGTCAGATGATGAGGAGAATTCTCATAGAGAAGATGAGCTACAAGGGGAGCTATATGTTGATCTTGGATAATTATAAAATCCACCAGATAGTTATTCACATCAGCAAAGTAATTCTTCACGTCAGCAACAAAGTTCCTGTTCAAAGTGCGTACAAAGCACCATTAAATACTCTCATGTGCAATATCCTTAGAATACTTCATTTGAAGTTAGAATGTGGAGTCAGACAAGAAATGAGGTAAATTTTTCACTCATGAGTATAGTAGTTCATGGTATCCTACAAAAAATAGCAGACAAAAATGCAGTGGTAAATAACGTAGTGGTAAAAATGTAGTATGATAAAACATCATGAGGACAAAATATAGAAACAAAAAAAAAATAGAAGTATTGGTAATGAAATGAAGATTACACAACTTTCAACTAAAGGTCCAAACTCAGAAAATCACATTTTCTTATGTTATTTTACTTGTAAATTTGGTGCATTTCTTTTCCACCATGAAATGTTAAATACTATCACCAAAATGAACTAGACAATAAATAAATAATGTGATAATCACTAAAATTCCCCAATTATCATCTCTAAGGGCATGAAAATAATTACCATGAGAACTACCCCAAGAAGGAGTGTCCTAATTGTGTTGATCACATGACTATGACATCTAACATTCTTTTCATGAATTTAGAGTTGACATTGACATCTTGTAAAATCTCTATGAAAATATTCTCTAAATATCATTGTAAAATCTTATCTAAATCTTGTTATATTTCTTATTGATCACGTCAACACTATTTTACATCAATGCTCATCTTATGCACTAATCTTGTGATTAAATGAGATCAAATAATAAAATTACCACTTTTATAATTCCATAAACACCATTTAATATCTACAATGACATGTTTAAATTGTATTAACTTACATAGTTCCACCATCATACCAATTGGATATGACAAAGTTAGCAACTTACTAACCTCATTTAGCAAAATATTTACATAGTTACCAAACCAACCTCCAAAATCAAAAATCAAGGCTAGTACTTAGTATTTAATACCAATATACCATCAATCATATCAAATAGAGAAATATCAAAGCTAAGGTTTGATAAGTATTAACTCTATTTACTACCATATTTATGATGTATTACCATTTTAAATTTCTAATTATGATTTGAATCCACAATCGTTAACCATAGCTAATATTAATATCTACCACTTAGGACTATGTTTAAGATACTATCAACTCAATAGATAAAGAGAGTAAGCATCAATTGATCTAGGGTTAGGGATTCATCACTTTGGCAATGGTAGCGATAGTGATGTCATCAGATTAAAGGTGGTAGAGGATGGAAAGGCAGACACTAGGTCACGATAGAGTTTGGACATGGAGGATGGAGTGACAATTTTAGGAAAACATGTTCTTACATCAGTGAAGCATTCTCTTAGCTCTATATTGGTGTCACATACCACCCATAATCTACCCAAAAAATCCATATGCTTAGGGGTGGTCCTATTTTGAAAGTAAAATTTGAGGCTTCTTGTAAGGAAAATTTCATAGGGGTTCCTCCAGGGAGCCCAAAGGAATGCACCAGTACAGACCCTATGGTTATGGAGGTAGGGTATCTGCATGTCTTATGTAAATGCTACTGTAATAAAAATAAAGGATAAATATCTAGCTCCAGTAAAGGTGAATCTTGTCATTCAATTTCAAAATAGGGATCTATAAGCAATTAAAACTATAGAGAAACATTTATCTACATTCAAAATGATTTTTAAATTTGAGATATTGTGTCCATCTCTTTAGGATCTACATGTTTTGATTATAGATAACAGGCAACCTCATATAGATTAGAAAATCTCCATTCACCCCTACACAAAAGGTGTTTTCATTTCTATTTTTGAATCTGAAATTGATAAAGATTTTATCTTCAATTGTTCTTTGGTTTAGGAGAATCATTGGCTACAACACAAACCTTGGTATCCTAGTTTCAACCCACATGCTAAAATATTTAATGATAGACTTGTTTGGATTTCTTTGCCTAATTTTCCCATATGGATTTAGAATTTGGGTTTTTTTTAACATTGGCAATGTTTTTGGTAAGTTATAGTGTCCTGATCCCTTGACTTATAAACAAGGTCACTCAACCTATGCTAGATTTCTTGTCCAAGTGGATCTCCCCAAAGAACTTCTAACTCAGGTGGAGTTGATGGTGAGAGATAGAACATGGGTGCAACCGATACATTATGAGGTCCTACCCTTTAGATGTCACAGATTTTTTCTTAAAGGTCATCTAATAAATGATTACCCTAGATTGAAACATAAAAGAGGAAATAAATGGTGGGTAGATGTAAATTTAGAACATCTGACAGTAGAAGGAAATTTATATTCAAGGGAAGATGAACTAGAAATGATCCGAGGAACTCCAATTGAGATTTTGATTAAGGATGGTAAGTATCTGGTCATATAACCCAATGGAAAAGAGAAAATAATTGTGGAATCACATAAGAAATAGCATATGTCTACTTCTAATACTCAGGTAGATAAAAGTGTCATATCCATAGAATTTTTTAACATGCCTTCAGGGGAAGGCTTAACAAAAGTTTGTACAAGACAAATCTCTAAGATAACTTTGGAGTTATCCATTCCCATATTGCCAAATTTAGAGTAGGGGAATGGGTGGAACTTAGTGAAAGGGAAAAAAAGAAGAGGTAAAAGGGCAACATTTTCATCTAATATGTCTCTTAGATCTCAATAAAATAATTGAGAAATAGAGACTCTCTTCTTTCTATGGGTGTTACAGTAGTTTATGTTCAATCTAGCTTTCTGGCCAATATTGATTTATTTTGTTTTAGGTTTGTGGGTATGTTCCTTGAAAACTCTTTTTTGGTTGTTCTTGGGATAATTTGGGTTGGTTTGGGGCCCTTAGTTTGCCTTGTTATTTTTCTTTTTGTTTCTAGGCATTGTTATGTCCTCTTTTGTTTGGATTGTCTTCTAAGGTAAGGGGTTCTTAGTTGAAAAAACCTCCTCTTTATCTTTAATAAAAAAATATACTATCAACTCAAATCACTATTCAAAATAATACCAAATCCAAAATCACCACGTGCAAGGTAGACTAATTGAGGGAAATATTTATATCACTTAGTTGATGTTCGTATTAAAATATAGTTATCATAACAATTAAGTAATATAACACATGAAACATAGGAAATATTTAGGTCCTCAATTATCAATAAATGTTTATCACCTAAGTCACTAAACATTAGATTTTATGCTTTCAAAGCATTCCAAAAATTATAGGTTTCATGGTAATATCAGGAATATTTCCTCAAAACATACATGCCTAGCAATACATTGCTAATTAAATTGCAAAAATCAATTATTAAGTGTGCACACTAGCTTCTAGGTTTTTATTAAACCTCGCATCATAGTAACATGATCATGAATGTTTATCAATACGTGCTACAACTTTTAAATGTAATCTTTGATAACAATAAAACTTCCTATACAGGATCTGTACAAGCAAAAATTGAATGTGAATCTTACCCATATGACCAAGTGTTATAATGTAACATGATAATGATATGTTTATGAGAATTAGAAAAGATCATACATCATATTATCACCCATATAATATCACTTATGTAACTATTAAATATTGTATACCTTGTAAAAGACAAGGCATTATGGACATCAATATTGAAAACCATTTTCATTAAGAATGAACTTATGCTTTTTAAACCACTTAATTAACATTAAAATTAAGAATTTTGTTTAATGTAGTAATATTAATGTTCATCTATGTATAGAAAAATACTTCAGTACTGAAAACCAGTTTCATTAAGAATAAACTTATGCTTTTGAAACCGCTTAATTAACATTAAAAGTAAGAATTTTATTTAATGTAATAATATTAATGTTCATCTATGCATATAAAAATACATATTCAAATTCATGCATATTATTTGGCTCCCACGAATAGTTTTTAACTTCATGATGGTAGGTCATCTATATGGAAAAACCAGAAAAATGACAAGACCTTTAAAAAAGAGGGTAACAAAAAAAGGCTGAACAGATCCATACCAACATATATATAATAGTAAATAATAAAGGATCATGTAATTTAACTTAATATCCTAATAATATGATTGAAACAATGTAAAGGTTGTAAAAATACATATAGACTCGACATATCATATTTGTGGGAGTAAGATATGTACAAAGAATTCCAATCAACTATAATGTTACCAACAAGGATTACAATCTATTAGGATCAACATTTATTTTAGTGGTGAATCTTCATTAATTCAAAAATATTCTAGTTTATAAATCTGAATTTAGTGATTTCTTGGGGTATTTAAGAGCTTGGAATTGCCTAAATTTTTTAGATGCAAGTTCATTTTTAGGGTCAAATCGCCTACTATTTAAAATAAATTCATTCATATAAATATTTTTTTCTCATACCTCAAAAATAAATCTAGGTACATTCACCTCACATCAAACATGTAGATGATCGTCTGCATATGATGATGATGATGATATACATATCTACATATCATGACGACCCTCAACATATGTTGATGGTTATTCGCATATGTTGACAGTCATCTGCATATGATGAAGGTCGTTCACTTATGTCAATGGCCATCCTCATATGCAAACGATCATCCACATATGTTGATGACTATCTAAAAGATGTAGATGACCATCTAAAGTATGGGCAGTTATCTGCATCATGTGGATGTTTGTTTACATCATACAAACGTCTATCAAAAAGTGTACTTTATCCTAGTTGACAACCATCTGCAACCTAAAATGATATTAAAACTACTTAAAACATAAATATTATTATATATTTGGATTCATCTCAAAAAATTAAACAATGTTTTTAAAAAAAAAAACATCACTATAATATGAGTTTGTATGCAAAAGTTATGGCCTCAAGAAATTGGCTAGGTTACAGTGAACTTGTCGGTGAATGTTTGCATGATGCTGGTGGATGTCTGGATGATGCCAGTAGACATCAAAATGATTCAGGTAGATGTCCATGATGTGGACATCTACTAGAATCATGTGGACATCTATTGGCATCATCCAGACGTCTGTCAGCATTATGCAGAAGTTCACCAGAAAGTTCACTGTAACCTAGCCAACCTCTCGAGGCTATAACTTTTACATATGGACTCTGATTGTGATGATGTTTTTTTATGAAATTACATAATTTTTCAATAGAAATCCAAATATATAATAATATATATGTTTAGATAATTCTTGTATTTATAAAATCTTGATTCGCATGCTCCATCACTTAATTCACCTGTGCAATTAGTCACCTTCCAAACTAATTTGCCACCATTACAAATATAATTCACCTAGGAACCTTCAACGATTTTTTAATGTATCTCACTAAAATTAACCCTGATTAGGATTTTAGGTTACAACGAACCAATCCAAAGATTTATGTGGGATTAGGTTTTTTATTGAATAATTATTCTAGAATCATAGAATCAATTTTGGGATACACTAAAGAGGCATATCTAACTTGGGGTATTAATTAATATATATAGGCATTTCAACAAGTCTTTTCAGTTACAAAGCCACAAGAGGAGAGAGGAAAGGTGAGCACACAAACATACACATCCTGCAACCAATCAACCATTTTATTTTTAGGAAGGCCAACTCTATTGTGACTTTATCCCCATTATAACAAGAATCATTATATATTGGATCTATTGACATTTGTATATTCATCACTTGTATTCCCTTATTTACAATATGTGTCAATCTAAGCATCCCAACATTTTTTATCTACACAACCTAAAAGGTTTTATTTACATAACCCATTAAATGTTTATGTTTTTTTAGTTGGAATCTACCTGGTTATATAGAATTTAATTATTTATATAGGACCATTATAATTCTAATGGTGTCTTTCACTTTATCATTTAATGTTACTTTTGATAGAGGGAAGGCCATGTCAATAATTCTGCTAGTGTGTATGTGGCAAAGACCATGATGTTGTCCTATATATTAGCATTTGGAAATGTCATCTGAATGTTGTTCAAAGGAAAAAAAAATATATGATATGTACTATGAATTTCATTACATTCTAAAAACCTCATTTCCAATAGCAATGAATTTTATATTGATTGTAGGATAAAAGGATTTAATGTTGTCACTATCCCACCCATTAATTGAATCATTATTGGATGTTATAGACTATAATGTTTTGTTGTTGATTCCTATAATTATGTCAATTTTAGAGTTCCCAAAGGCCTATAATGCATCACAATTTTCTTCAAAATTTACCTTTTTCTGAATGTTGTTGTTCTTATCAAAGTTGCCACATCCATTGAGCTAGGTAAATTTTTGAGATTACATTGAAAGATGCCACAGCATTAAAATTTTCATGTGTATCTGCCCAAGTTTCTTTGAGTCCATCCCCTTAAATACATTATAATTTCCCCTTAACATCATAGCCTAACTCTTCATGAGATCTTTCACCACTTTCATATTTTATATTGCCTTTAACTTCCCCATAAATTTGTCATTGCTCAATCTTATAGTGAAACATAATGTTTCCTCTAGGGAAAACTCATTACCATGCCATATGAAGGAACACCCCACCTCATTTCATATTGTCACCTCTGCTATAAATGTTAGAATATTTCTGATTTATACTTCATGAACAAAAGGTGAGAATAGATCAGCTCTTATAAGTTTTGAGTGAGATATGACTAGTGATCTACACTCTTTCACTTAAAAAACCTTGATTTATAAAAGCATTACATGCCTTTTAGAATAACTTGCACCTTTTTGGAAATTTCTAGTTAGGAATATTATTCATTTTCATATCATTAAGATGTGAATGAGTGTTCTTATTTAGCCTATAATTTATGGTTGAATTAGTTTATAGTTAATTATGTCCATTTGTTTATGTTAACTAGTTTAGTTAAAATAAGGTAAGATAGGGTTTTTTGTGTTTTCTACATTATTAAAATGACTTTATTATTTTTCTCTTATTTTAACTTGTAATCCATTATATTATACTTATCTTATCATTTACTCTAGAGACCTTTTATGTTGGTACATATATCTCCCTGATGCAATATCATCTAGACTATGATATGTAATGTTCAATCAGCCAAAAATATGCATGTGTGAATGTGAATTTATTTGTATTTCCTTTCTTGGGCATGTGGAAAAGTCCTATTAGATTTTTTTGAATACCTTGATTTCCCAAAAACATCCTAAAATCATAGAGCAAGTTTTTTGCATTAAACGAAGATCAATTTTAGTGTTTACAAAATGGTAATGAAACTAATAGATAATATAGGAAGTGGTTTTAAAAATAATAGTGTACTTTAATATATGGTTACCTAACCATCATGATGAATGTGATACTACTGAGCTATATCAAGCGATGATTTTATTTGTGATAGTTGCGACATGAAATGATTTAATTCCAAGTTCTTAGCATGTTTATAAATAGGGGGATTAGAAAAAACATTCTTGAAGGCATAGAAGAGAGAATAATTATTTTAATTGATTATTTTCAAGTGGAAGAGTAAGAGGGTGTGCCTAGGAGATAGTAGAGACTAGAAAATAATTGAACTAAGAAAATTAAGGTTCTATATTTGAAATGTATTCCTATTCATTGGAGAATGAATTCATTGAATTAAAGAATATTTTACTATCCATTTATAAATCATAATGGAAGTGTTTCAAAGTAGTTACTGACAATAATAGCTTGAAAATATTGGTGTCAATTGAAATGGTATAAAAGCTTAGGTTGAAAAGAGTAGCACACCTAAATTTTTAAAAGGTGTCATAGTTACAAAGATGACATCAAAGATTGTTAAATGAATGTGGTCAATTTTTAGATTGAGATTTATAGAGATAAATTTTTATGTAGTATTATGCCCATGGATGTGTGTCATGTGATTTTGGGTAAACCATGAAATTTTGATTGGAATGTCATACATGATGGAAAATATGATACTAAAACATTTTTAAGCATGGAATTAATTATACATCATTGTCATTGAAGGAAAAACAGGAATAAGTGAGCATTATTCCTATGTTTTTGATTATTTAATGCAAATAATTCTCAAAATAAGCAAATAAAGAGAAGGCATAAATTTATTCCATTCCCAAATCGATATATATTTTTTTAGGGTTCTCCACTACCAATGCCTAAATGATGGCATAGAAACTTGCATAGTGGCTTGTCCATGCCTCCTCCTCAGTAGATAGGTTGGAGTCCTTGACCTTGTGTAAAAATTATTATCGGTCCATTTTATTAGATTATCTCAATGCATGATGGTGATCATATTAGGTTGGATACATTGTTTTACCACCTAGGTGGAGAATTGTCAAATATTTTACTTCATAAAATAATGTTTGGGATGAGTGACTGGTCAAATCTACTATTAACAGAGTCCTCTATTTAGACTAATTTAATTATAAACTATCTTACACCCTAACTCCTCATTTTCTATTAATAAATAAAAACATATTTCCAATAAAAAATAAATATCATAGGTTGAAAATATATCCCAATATTTATTTTAAGAATACCACTTAATAACACCCCCACAATTCCTCATAGGTTTTTGATATTTGTATTCCCTTGGCATCCATTAAATATTGTCTACATGTCTAAATTTAAAAGAAAATGAGTCAAGCCTTAAATGACTGACATTACCCTGGATAATGATTTTTTAGATGGAATATTGGTTTTGTGGACCTTAATGATTTTAAGAATAAGTCTACGCTTTAAAAAATCTCCACGTTCAGCTTACAAAATTTAAAGCATTTCTTAGTTCAATTAAATAGAATTATTTTAAAATCACTAATGGGGTTAACTTTTTAATCGATAGAGTTAGTAAAATTTAAGCGCATGTAGAGAAAGTGGCCTCAGAATTCCAGTGTTTGGAAGATATTCTCAATTACTTGGGGAGTGCCTCACTCACCATGAGAGGGTCCCTCCGTATCTGTTATTATTTGGTTCTCCACTACCAATGCCTAAATGATGGTATAGTAACTTATGTAGTGGTTTGTCCATGCCTCCTCCTCAGTAGATAGGTTGGAGCCCTCAACCTTGTGGAAAAATTATTGTTAGTCTATTTTATTAGATTATCTCAGTGCGTGATGGTGATCATATTAAGTTGGATACATTATTTTACTACCTAAGTAAAGAATTGTCAAATATTTTACTTCATATAATATTGTTTGGGATGAACAATAAGTTAAATCTACTATCAATGAAGTCCTCTATTTAAACTATTTTAATTATAAACTGTCTTACACCCTAACTTCTCATTTTTTTAATTAATAAATAATAATATATTTCCAATAGAAATAAATATCGTATTCCAATATTTATTTTATGGACATTACCCTGGATGATGATTTGTTAGATTGAATATTGGTTTTGTGGACCTTAAGGATTTTAAGTATAAGTCTGCACTTTCACGAATCTCCGCATTTGGCCTACAAAATTTAAATCATTTCTCAGTTCAATTGAATAGAATTATTTTAAAAGCACTAATGGGGTTGACTTTTTAATTGGTTTACTTTATAGTTTGTGTGAACGATAAAGTAATTAAACACCAGCAAAGCATGATAATTATATATAAAAAATCACTATCCAAAGAATTAATATTTGGCATCATATTGACATATAATCTTGTTGTCTTTTATGATAAAATTTTTGAATAAATTATATGTTTACAAAATTATTATTTAGTATAATATTATATTATAAATTATCTTTTAATATGGATAGTGATTTATAAATAAGTATGAAAATATTATAAGATAATAATTATTAGGAAGAGAAGGTTGGAGAACTAATTTTTTGTACTTCAATACTTTATAAATTATTATTTGTCTTTTAATTTATAGTAAAAATATATATTACAAAAATCATCTTATAAACTATTTTATTTGAATTATAATATCATTAAAAAATTAACAAAACATCACAAGATCACAATTACGTGCAAGAAAAAGCATACAAAATAACATCCTTAAATTATAGTAGGAAGCTTCTGGTCAGAAACTTAATCACAGTTTCATCTAGAAGCTCTCTACTATAATTTATAGATTGCGGAAATACTATTGCTTTAATCCTTAAATTAATTTATAATTTATATAATTCTTTATAAACTCTCATTGAAATAACTTTTGGTACCAATTATACATTATTAATTATCTATGATACCAATTATGGCTTATAAACTACTTTTTATCTACAATTAAAAATTAAAATAAAATAAAATTTATATTTGATCAATAAACTTTTTTGAACCCATTATACCTTATAAACTATCTCTTACCTAGTATTTATAAAAATATTTTAAATACATATAAATAAAATATACCAAAAAATTATACCAATCTTAAGACTATTATTTTGAAATTTTCATATATAATATTGATTAATAATTTTATGACCTTCTAGTTTATTTTTTTTACTCATTAAAATAAATTGTATCAAATTAAGTATATTATTATTGAACTTCAAACTTTATCCATAACTAAATTATTGATTTTTAGATTGACTTTTCCAATAATAATATAATTTTTAAATAATAATTGTAATGCAAACTTAATTGATAATCAGAACAAACCTTTGACATAATTTGATCACTGGTAGAGTTTACCGCAAAACCTTCAGCAATGCCTTCATGGTCCTCTACTCTTCGGTGTTCCGTATTTCCCCTGGCCCTTTAATAATAATAATAATAATAATAATAATAATAATAATAATAATAATATCTTCTGAAGTCTGTCAGCCTGTGGTCTAAAACAGTAATATTTAGGCACTTAATGCAATTCAAAACCGAACAAGCAAACTGGTCTCGATGTTAATGTGGAGATGATCCAGACGTAGTATGGCAAGGGTGCAGCTGTGAAACGGCAAAGATTGTCAATGGTGGCACTGTGCGCTGTCACATAAAATAATAATAATAATAAGATTTCAAAACTACAAATTACCAAAGCAATACCACCACAGAGTATAAAACAATTGTATGATACAGCATTCCAGACACAAACTCAGAACTTCAAACAGAATGCTACGGCATTCAGAAAACTTCTTTCTATTTCTGATTCTATCTAGCTGATTTAATTCATTACAAATGCGGAATAAATGTTTAGAGGTCTTTAGTTCCTTCTAGATACAAGTTGCTTGCATACCAAACTATATATCAGAATTATTTATTGTAGATATGGGTTGCACAGAGCTTTCACTATTACCCTGTTATACAGCCTTAACAGATATGGCTTTCCATCTACTTGATTGGGCTCATTGAATGACAGTCGGTGGTGGGACAGTGGAGACAGTTGGTGGAAGGAATTATATTTTAATCTAACAATATCTACCTATTTTATTTAATTTTAGAACGGTTTAGTTACAAATTTGCATATTATACCGTCTCAAATTTTAAAAAAATAAAAAATAAAGAGAGTCACTTGCGTTTAGAAACCTTGAAACCCGGACACCACTGGATCGAGTTTCAGGGTACCTCCTTTGTCTTTAAGTTGTCTACATTTCTTCATATAATCCCTCTGGCCATTTTGAAGGAGGTCAGACACCAGTAGAGCCTTATTGAAGGTATTTTATTCTCTTTAGTTCTTCTTTATTTGAGCGCCAATAAGCGAGAATGCTCTGTGCCCCAACTGTTTTTGCCACAGTTATCGTTTCGTCTGCACAGGGTTTCATTCTGGTCCGGGCTCACCTGACTGTAATTTTAATATTGTGGACTTTTTTCATTGTTTGATAAAATTTTACCCATATTAGGGCTGAAAGTCCAGCTACCATCCTATGTATTTGTATTGTTTGTTCCAATACATCTCAAACTATTTTCCGTGTCACCCTATTAAGGTTAGGCTTACAAGATTATTAAAATTAGTGGTTGGCCCAAAGGTCCAAGTAATGTCGAAAGGGATTGTTTATTGTTTAGTAGGATACGGTTTGGAGAGACAAACCTCCTACATAATGTAAAAGACTAATGCTGAATCACATTTAAAGGTTGAGGATGTAAATCATATAAAACCAATAGACCTCAAGTACTCCACAAAGGCTACAATTTATGAGATTCTTTAGGCTCTTTTCTGCTTCCCCTACTCATGGGAGAGGTTTCAATCTCATCCTCTCCTTCTTTGTCCCAACCATATAATGGTCCCATGAAGCCTTGGTTGTCATGTAATTCTCATGGCTGCTGTTCAAACCCTTTCCACTCTCTTTGAGTTGTAACACGGAGCTCAGCGCATCATTATCCACAATCAAATCCTTTTTTGTATTGAGATAACAAAGTGTATTAAACATTAAAGTGGAAAATAAGATGAAACAATGAAGGAAAACCTCACAATAGACATAGTGATGATTGTATTTTTCCTTTTTTTTAATTGTTGCAGCTATCCCGTCATCAACCCATGACCATCTATTCAGCTAGCGCTCATCAATTTGGGCTACCCTCTCACTCTCAGGGTTTTAAGCACCCTGATAAAAAAAGCTCCAGTTTAATCCATGATTAAGGGAAGGAGAATAAATGGAATGTTATGGTCTCAGGGTATGCACCAAATGGTTTTCCTAACCAGGTTCTAAGGCTTTTGAGTGAAATGTTTCAAGTAGATGTAATATGTCAAAGTGCCAAGGTTGTAGGATTATTGTCCCAGAATAAGATGTGCGAAGGAGTAGTCTTCCTCTTTTATTTCTCTTCAATATTTCATGCCACATGAGCATAATATCTGAGGAAGAAGAAGTTGTAGACCTTTCATGCCTCAGGAGTTTAACATGCAAGGAAGCTGTAGAAATGATGTGTGGTCTACCATCTACAAAAATAGACAGGGAACTACCTTTACCACCTATGGCAAAAGAAAAATTTGTGGAGGCCCTGCCTTTACCACCTATGAGAGAGGAAATATTTATCTGAGGCTCACCTTTTCCACCTATGACGGTAGATAGATTCGTGAAGGTGATGCCTTTGCCCCCATGGTGGAGGAAAGATCTAAGAAGGTGTCTTATCTAAATGGACTTAATGGAGAGAATGAGGATGCTCTGACATTTTCTCTCAAAGAGGAGGAAGTGGTTTCACTATGACCTATTGCCTCACATGGGGAAGATGTTAATTTATTAGGAGGAGAGGAGGTGGCATCATGTAATGAAGTAACGAGGCCTCCTCCTCCACCAACAGTATTTTAGAAATACACAGAATGGAATTATGATCAGTGAACATGGGCCACATCATTAACGAAACTTTTAGATTCATGCTTTCCATGATAGAATTTCATCTACAATGAATCATGAAGGCACCCACATCTGGATGGGAAATAAGTCTTTGCTACTTGGATTATCTATTGCTTCCTTTGGGCTCTGAATGCACACGGTGTAGCATTTGGGAACTAACATGATTTTACGAGGCCATTATGGTTATGAGAACAAAGATATATGGTTCACTTCCTTTTTTCTATAGTCGTGGTTTTTTTTTAAATTTATGTATGTATGTATATTTAATCTATGAGATACTTTTGGATAAATGCTTTCTTTTCATTTATGTAGTAAAAAGCCCTTTTAAGTGTACGATGTAGACAACCCTAATTCTTGAGAATTAAACCTATCAACCCTCCCTACCATTTGGGATGGATCACTAATTGACCACCTTTTCTCTCAACCAGTGACTCCTATATCACGACATTGACATTGTATCATAAATGATGCCTCCTTGTGTAGCACCCATGTGGCATGCACTTTTCAAAGGCTTTGCTACTCACTCCGAATATAATGAAAGCAACAAGATAAACTCTATAACCTCAATGTAATTCCCACACATTAGTATCATTGCATTGTTGATCCAATCCACACATCAGACGTGGAGGCTTTCCATAATCAAATAGAAAATAGTCAATAAAATATGCCATGACCCTACAAGCTAAAAACCCCTTTGTAATGGGTACAATGTGTTGATGTTTGTTCCTAGTGTTGGTATTAAGGTATTGATGTCAAAAATGAGTTGAATATCCTTATTGTCAAAAGTCTGAATTGATGTCATGCTTGGTTGAGTGAGGTGTCACAAAGAAGCTTGGTTTCTCTATTGAGAGAAAATTTGAAGGCAACCAGGTAATTTTTTCGAGGATTAATGACATGTCAAGATCATGCTCAAGAAACAAGGGAAGCATACAAGGTAAGCACATGGGTCAGCAAGTTCTTATTTTCTATATGAGGTTTTGGTACAACGTTGTGATGTGATAAAGCTCATAACTCTATTGAGAGTAGATTTGTCTTCATAGAATCAGGTTTGAAGAAAGACATCATTGAGAGCTAGCTTGTTTGTGTCCAAACTCTAAGTACTAGGTATCTTGAGTATTCTGGTCTAGCTCTGTGAAGAAGGTGTATACATGAAGCATGGTAAATCTTTGTGATTTGGGTCAGTACAGGGATGACAAATTGTTCTAAATTGTGTTAACAATGAGCAAGAGACAAAGAAGCTTACTGATGAGTTTCAAAGTAAAATATTAAATAATTCCGTCCAAGCTGATAGCATTATGACGTGGAAAGCTGGTAACCGCCATTAACCGCTATGATAATAATTTATCGTCCACCGTCCAATGGAATACCCTGTAACGAAGACTTCTCTCCATGTCGACTGTAATTAACGTAATTCCGCCCGACACGTCAAATAAAAATGCGCAACCGCATGCATGACAATCACGTCCATAATTAAGGTATAATTACTTTGATTAAGTGCGTTGTTTTGATTAAAACTCTCAGCTGTCATAGACCACTCATTGTCGTCAACTTTTTTCTTGCCTTTTTTGTTATTAATTTTTAATCCACCGATAAATTGCCCAAAGATTGTGTAGAGCCACTCAGCACTAATTGTTGTTTCCCTGCCATTTCGCTCTGGGTCTGTTCTGTAATTGTTCATTATTTTAGACTTTTGTACTACTAGCAAAAAAAAAGTTGCTTACCATTAAGAGTACATGCAGAGTCTTCAACACCTCATTTTCCCAATGGTGGCATTGTGTGCTGCCACTTTTAAAATATATTAATAAGATTTAAAATCTACAATTTATCCAAGCACTACCACCATATAGTATTAAATATCTGTTAGCTAGAGAGAGGATAAGACAAATATATGCTACAGCATCCAAAACTCAAACTCAGAACTTCAAACAGAATGATACCGCATTCAGAAAACTCCTTTCTATTTTTGCTTGCCTACCAAACTATATATCAGAATTATTTATTGTAGATATGGGTTGCACAGAACTTTCACTATACGCTGTTATATATGCTTAACAGGTATGCCTTCCCATCCACTTGAACGAACGTCGGTGGTGGGACGTTGGAAACAGTTGGTGAAAGGAATTATATTTTATTCCAACAACATCTACCTGCTTTATTTAATTCTAGAACGATTCAATCACAAATTTGTATATTGTACCGTATCAAATTTTAAAAAAAATAAAAAAGAACAAGACCGAGTTGCGTTTCCAAACCTTGAAACCCGGACACCAATGGATCGAGTCTCAGGGGACTTCCTTTGTCTTTCAGTTATCTGCATTGCTTCATATAATCCCTCTGCCTATTTTGAAGGAGGTCAGACACCATTAGAACCTTATTGAAGGTATTTTATTGTCTATTGTTCATCTTTATTTGAGCGCCAATAAGACAGAATGCTCTCTGCCCCAACTGTTTTTGCCATCGCTATAACCTCGTCTGCACAGGGTTTCATCCTTCTCTGGGCTCACCTGACTTTAATTTTAATTTTGTAGAACTTTTTATTTGTTTGATAAAATTTTACCTATATTAGGGCTGAAATCCAGCTACCATCCTATGGATTTGTATTGTTTGTTCCAATACATCTCAAACTATTTTCCGCGTCACCCTACCAAAGTTGTTAGGCATATAAGATTATTAAAATTAGCAGTTAGCCCAAAGGTTCAAGTAATGCTGGAAGGGATTGTTTTGTAAGATATGGTTTGGTGAGACAACTTCATGCATAGTGTAAAAGACTAACGCTGAATCATATTTAAAGGTTGAGGATGTAAATTTTTTAAAACCAATGGACCTCAAGCACTTCACAAAGGCTACAAATTCTGAGGTTCTTTAGGCTCTTTTCTACTCCTTTATCTATGGGAAAACTTTCAATCTCATCATCCTCTTCCCTATCTCCATCCACATAATAGGGTTGTCATGTAATTCTCATAGTTGTTGCTCAATCCCTTTCCACTATCTCTAGGTGGTAACACGGAGTTCAGTGCATCATCGTCCACAATCAAATACTTTTTTGCTTCAAGATAGCAAAGTGTATTAAAAATTAAAATGGGAGATTAGATGAAATAATCAAAGAAAACCTCACAATAGACACAGTGATGATTGTATTTTTCCTTTTTTTACTATTGCATTTATCACACTATGAAGCCATGACCATCCCTGTAGCTAGCACTCATCAATTTGGGCTACCCTCTCACTCTTAGGATTTTAGGCAACCTGACAAAAAATCTCGTGTTCAATCCATGATTAAGGGAAGGAGAATAATTGTGATGTTATGGTCTCAAAATATCCACCAAATGGTTTTCTTGACCAGGCTTTAAGGCTTTTGAATGAAATGTGTAGAGTAGATGTAATATCTCGTAGTGCCAAAGTTACAGGATTATTATTCTAGAATATGATGAGGGAAGGAATGATCTTTCTCTTATGTTTATCTTCGAGATATCATGCCCCATGACGATAATATTTGAATAAGCAGAAGTTGTAGACCTTTCATGCTCCGAGAGCTTAACATGAAAGGAAGGTATAGAAATGATGTGTGGTCTACCATCTATAGAAATAAAGAGGGAGTTGCATTTGCCACCTATGATAGAGGAAAATTTTGTGAGGCCCTGTTCTTACCACCTATGAGAGATGAAATATTTGTTGAAGGCCTGCCTTTTCCACCTATGGCAGTAGATAGATTCATGAAGGTGATGCCTTTGCCCTTTGTGGTGGAGGAAATATTTGGGAACATGTCTTATCTATGCGAACTTAATGGAGAGAATGAGGACACTCTGACATTTTATATCAAACAGGAGAAAGTGATTTCATTACAACCCGCTGCCTTGCATGGGGATGAGGTTAATTTATAAGGAGCAGAGGAGGTGGCATCGTGTAATGAAGCAGTGAGACCTCTTGCTCTACCTACAAGATTTTATCAATACATTGAGTGGATTTTTGATCAACAAACATGGGCCACATCATCAACAGAACTTCAAGAGTCATGCTTTCCACCATAAAATTTTGTTTGCAATGAATCATGAAGGTACCCACAGTTGGATGGGAAATAAATCAATGTTGCTTGGACTATCTACTTCTTCCTCTAGGTTCTAAATACATGGGGTGTGGCATTTGGACATTAATGTATTTTTTTGGGGCCATTGCAATTCTTCTAACAAATATGGATGGTTCACCTTCCTTTTTTATACAATCATGTTATTTTATCTAAATTTATATATATATATATATATATAGAGAGAGAGAGAGAGAGAGGATCTTTTTGGGTAAGTGTTTTATTTTCGTTTATGAAGTAAATTCCCCTTTTAAGTGTAAAATGTGGACACCCCCTAATGCTTGAAAATTAAACCTACCAACCCTCCTTGCCACCTAGGATGGATCGATAATTAACCACCTTTCCTCTCAATCAGTAACTAATCTATCATGGCATTTACATTGTATCACAAATGATGTCCATTATACACCCATCTGGCATGCACTTTGTAAAAGCTTTGGTACTCATTTCAACTGCAACAAAATTAACATGATAAACTCCATAACCTCAATGCAATACCCCCACATCAATGTTATTACATTATTGATTCGATCCACACATCATACATGTAATCTTTATGTAATTAAATATAAAATATTAAATAAAATACCCCACCACTATACAAGCTACAAACCCCTTTGTAATGGGCATAGGGTGTGTAAATCTAATAACTGCCGTGATGTCAGGTTATGTGTATGATATGGGCTCTCTAGTGTATGATACCACATGAAATACCTTGTCATTACCCAACTCACTTTAAAATATTTCACTGGTTGTTTTAATTTTATATGTGTCAGTATATTGGTAGCATAGACAAGCATGAGTCACAATATATATTTTGAAACCTCAATGTCTTGTTTCCATATCATTGTAATTGTAATGCTAATTTGAGTTGTACATCAGACATGGAGCCTTTTCAAAATCAAATCGATGTCATATTGTCCTCATCAACCCTTCATGATAGCAAAATTCTAATCAAAGAACCCATAACCTTGCAAGCTAGGTGCCCCCTTTTTATGGATGCAAGTTATGTAAATCCAATATCTACCTTAAATCTATAAAATATTGTAAATGCCAAAACATTGGCTCAAATACCAATGGACATAAATGCAATCTATCACAAAATATGGATGACACATTTTTTACAAAGGTTGGGAATTGAAATTTTTATGATTGTTGGCCCAGATCATGCCTAAGTGTAATATGGAAAATGAAAGAAATCATAAATGGTCAGAGTGTTTACAAATTCAATCTTGATATTGATTGTATGTATGCATGTCCTCTTCAAGTTTTTATCCAAATCCCAAACCTTAAATTCCAAATTTATGATTGTTTTTTCTATTTTTTCCAGTGCTATTGTAACATAAATAATTTATCCATTACAATAAGCAAGACAAAACCTGATCACCCATAATTGGCTCGACCCTAACATGTTGGGATCCTTAATTAGCCAATTGAGATGTCACCTAATCCAAACCAAGGGAGTTTTAGTTTTATATAGAGTTTCGGATAAGAGCTATCTCTTTTCATGAATAATGTAAGCCATCGTAGACTAAAGCATTACATGGTGATTCAGAGCCTGGTTGGTCTATCCCCATAATTACTTTACATTGTGAACTTATTTGGACATCTAAAGTTTTTAGAGAGCATGAAAGCAAAGAAATATTTCAAGGTGCATTGGATCATCTTATATTTTGGTAATTTTGAACATGTAGTTGATGTTTTAGGGTCAAATTTTTTACATACAGTATTTTACCTTATTATATGGCCTATCAAAAACTATAAACTAAATAATGACAAAAACAAAATTAAAAAAATATTACTATCAAATATTATAATTTGAAGAATGATGAAATCAAAATTAAAAAATAAACATATTATTTGAATGATTAAATATCAAAATGAAAAATCATGAACAAAATAATTACATGATAAAAGCAAATTTTAAAGGGAAACTTTGAAAAATAAGACAAATATAAATATTTTTTTTTCCCTTCAAAAGAAGTTAAGGCAGTTAATTTATACATGTGTCAATGAAAGCAGCCATAACACTCTTAACCCTCAAAGAAAGCCATTAATGACTTTAAAACAATTGGTAGAGATAGTAGCATCTACATCAATAAAACTCATCAGCCACCTGCAAGGAACACCTATAAGCCTAGTGCAACTCATGATTTAATCAATGCCATCAACTTATTTTTCTGAAGCATTATCTCTCGAAAGGTTTGAATTAATCGAATTTAAAATATTTCATTGAATGTATGCAAGGATTAGTTGCACTGATAGTGCAAGGGACATCAGAAGATATGTAATTTTTTATTTTCAAGTGTCAATATATTGGAAACATAGACAAATAGAAGCAATAAGATAGATAATGTCCATCCCCAATTTTTCTCATCCATCTTGAAAAGTATAGTGGCAAAACTGAAACATGGTTTTGTTATTTATGAATATTATTATCAGTAGTGCCTTTCAGGTTGTAGTTAATAATTCATTTCATTCCAATATAAAATATCCAATCAATTATGTTTCCACCTTGGAAGCTAGATACCCCTTTGCAGTGTGTTAAAGTCATGTAATTCTAATAGGTACCCTAAATCAGAGTTTAATGTATGATATTATATTCGTGGTGTCTGATATCACATGAAATACTCTATTATTGCCCCTCACCATCACCACCCATCTCACCTTGAAATATTTCACCACTTGTATGTTTTGTATTCCCTATCCCTTCTCCACCAATTTGAAATTTCACAAGCTCTTCAAGAAATAAAATGTCTTCTCCTTGCACAACTCATTGTCATGTTATATGAACACACAATCTTATTATGTACCATCACCTACACTAGCAATAAATGAATATTATTGCTTACCATTATGTGCACAAAAGGAGAGACAAAATCAACAATAATATGTTTCAAGTGAGGTATAACCATTGATGTACACTCTTTCTCTTTATAAACCCATGTTTTATTAACACATAAAATTACATCTTGTATTATATATATTATATTAATACTATAATATATTATTAATATATAGTATTATATTATATTTTTATTTTATTTATTAATATTTAATATAGTTATTATAAAAAATAAATTTGCAAGAGATCTAACATAATCAGTTTAAATACACTATTCTACTTTACCAAATTCTATTTTACTAAAACAAAAAAAAAAAATCCCTTTTAGTGAAATGAAATGTCTCTTCATTGCACAACTCATTACCACACTCTATGAATGAATGCACATCCTCATCTCCATTAACATTATCATATTATTATTTTTAATACTTCATATACAAAAGATTCATCATCATCATCATCATCATCATCATCATCATCATCATCATCATCATCATCATCATCATCATCATCATCATCATCATCATCATCATCATCATCATCATCATCATCATCATCATCATCATCATCATCATCATCGTAATTTTATATATATACTAATTTACTATAAAATAGTTATAATATTAATAGATTATAATAATGTATGTATGTATTTTATCGTTTGTCATTCAATTTATTCATTTTGCATGTAATTTTTTGAAACATGTTACCAAACATTCACAAGTACACAATTCACAACACTATGAGGTAGACACGTCATGCCTTCTCTTTGCCAAGACTATGATGCATTCGTTCCTCTTCATTTTTCTAAGCATTGAGAGATAAGTGATGAAAACTAAGTAGAATCTTTAGAAAATATTTGCCAAGCCCTGCTACTAGCTGTAACGTACGTGTTCGAAACCCTGGAAGGCTTGGAGGGCACCATAAGCCTGCCCATGGCTGTGGCTTTTGAACTGTTGAAGCATTTTTCAAGGTGCATACAGGTTCCTCCCTTTAGTGATTTTAAAGATAGGTTCCTGAGTCACCTGAATCCCCCCTTAACACCAAAAATTAGATGTTAAATCTTTAGTGAGTATCTTTTGCCTTATGGGCCAATAAGGAAAGGACCTAATGTTTTTTTCAGAATAAATTGTTTATAAGCATCCAATTTTAGTTGCAGCACCAGTTGTTTCCTCGACCATCTGCTTGTTGGCCTTTTTTAAGTGTGGTGAAAATTAATTTCATTGAGTTATCTTAAGTACTTCTATTTTGAATTAAATATGACTATGTTTTCCTTGGATAAACTTTCAATGTCAATTTCTTCTTAAACTTGTCTTTTCAGGTTTTATCTTGGAGAGTCATGTATTTCTTTCTTCATCTATTCATCACTTTCTTTATGAATTGAGCATTAAAGTAATAATACAGTAGTTTGTGTTCAGGAGTTCATGAATTAAGATGATCTACATGATTTGTAGAAGTTGTTGAAATAGTTGGTGCAAGCCTACCTTTTAAAAATTCAGTGCACTTTATGACAAGAACATTATGGAAAAATGTTTTTTCCTCTAGGATTTCTTGTCCTTCCCTATATTTTAAACAACGAAGTTATACACACTATCTTAGGGAATTCATGATTCTCTGGACTTTTGATATGGGACTTACATAAATTGAAAGGCGGCTACTATAGTGAAGATTATGTTATCACGAGTCCTATTGGTGGTTTCAGATTTTGTATTTAGTTTTATACTTGAAGCAAGAAATTGTAAATGGAATTGTTGGCTTTGTAGCATTTTTCACGGTTTGAATGATAATTACAGCTTACATAAGCCATGGGCTACCGCAACAGGCATTCGTATTGTTTAGCCAAGGGTAACGAACAACTTTCCATCCTGATCAGTTCAGCTTTTCCAGTATTGTCCTTTTCTATGTCCACGTGGCATCTCTATCCACTGAAGGAGGAATGATGGGTTAGCTGCAACAAGAAAATAGGAGAAATAAAAATTAAAACTTTGTTAGTCTCAAAATATATAGTCAATTCCTAGTGTAGCCCAAAAAAAAAAAAAAAGAAAAACATTATCAAAACATCGATGATAAAACATTTCTATCATCGTGAGAGCCCAGATAACAGATCCTACAAACACATGGCATTACATGGAAGGTGGAAAAAGCTGTGTTTTTAGGTACATGTGAGATGAAGCTTAGTTATCTACAAACACATGGCATTACATGGAAGGTGGAAAAAGCTGTGTTTTTAGGCACATGTGAGATGAAGCTTACGGGGTTTCACCCCAATAAAGATGCCTCTAATGTAATAATAGTAATAGTATAAAACTAATAAAACCTCACACCCAAATAGCCCTTCTTCCCTTCTTTATCACAAATGAATAGATAATAATTTTACCTATCTACTTGAATTATGTTGATACCATTTTTGTCTCTACGATCGACTCTCACATATACCCATTTATGTGATTCTCCTTTATGCAGTGCTTGTTTCTATAATACCAAATTTTACAAGTATCAGAAAAAATATTACCTTACTGCAATAACTTCATTTCCTGTAGAGAATTACAATTTAAAAAGCCAACAAATAGCTGAAACAACTTAAATATAAAATATTACAGATCCAGACCATGTCATGATATGTATAGTGGCACATTTGGAAAAGGTATCGGTTTAAAAATTGAATCATAAATGTTTTTATGATTTTCCCTGCTTGACAAGTATATCTCATCAAGATCCCTTCCATAAATGGTAAGGATGGATTTAAAAACATTTTTGAAAACAATGAAGGCCTCGACATTAGAGTAAATAGAAATAATATGTCAATGATATAATTTAATTAGGCATTAAAAAAAAAATGGCTTTTCTAAAATGTATAGTTAAAAATATAGCACATTGTGAAAGATAATGTTATGAGGCACAGTTAAGATGCTAAATTAATAGCTTATGATTGGTTTGTGGAGGAGATTTTAATTACATATTAAAGTTAATTGACAAGAGTTTTATTGATGATAAAAAAATTTCACATCAACAAATCAACTCGTTTGCTTTTCACGAAGGTTAAAATGAAATTATACCAATTTAATGGTAAATGTCTAAGAAATGAGAATTTATTCCAAATATGTGTAGTAGGAATTTTTTAAATGATATGGGAAATAAAGAACAAGTTAAATATTGAATAATGCACAATTATTATTCATAAATCAAATTTCACTTAAATTTCAAATAAAAGAATTATATTACATCTATATAATCTAACATATGTGATAAAGAAACCCTATAGATGAGACAATATTTTGAAGGAAATATCTCTGATCGTTTGTAACTCTATAAAATCAATTTTTTTAATCTCTTAATATCTCTTTAAGCTCAAAATAACTCAAAAGAAAATAAACAAAATGAATTAAAAGATAAATAATGTTTGCGTAGATTATTAGAATAGATAAATCAGTTAGAACTATATTCCATTATTTTTAGTTGTTGATAATAATCTCCCCAGATCCTTCAGATCTTTCTCTTATAGTTTTAGTAACATTGTTATGTATATATTCTACTCTTATTTCATGAATAAAATAATCAAGTTTAGTTTGATAATAATTTTGGTATCATAGCTAGACAAGTCTAAGAGTCTGAGCCTTTGTCCAATGTAAAGCAGTTCATACATAAAAGTGTAGTAATCATAGTAGAAGAGCTTGTTGCTTGATGTGGGGAGAAGGATGCGTACCATGTTCATAGCATATCACTGGAAGCCAAACAAGTTTATCCAATGATGCAACAAAGAGCAGCCCTGTCTATTATGACTCATATGACTTGTGTGACCTATCTACCTACCTGGTCAAAGCCTACGGAGTGAGTGAACAGAATAATCATTACCCACATATAGAAGCATAGCTGTTAATAAAAAGAGCAGTGATCTGCATAGCCTTGGAAAGGAACAACAAGTAGTCATACACACCCTCAGTCCTCTGCATGCTATCACTTTTAACATCTAATGTGGAGAGGGTTGTTGATATCAATGACAAACTAGCGGCACTATACTCATGCACTACCCCTAATTTTAGATAACATAAATATGAAACCTTCAATGGAATAGAGGTGCTAGACATGAGCATTGAGCATTATTTGGAAAGGATTTTTAGATACATCCATTGCAACCCTTCGATATTTGTAGTGGCATATGCTTACATCCTCTATCTCATAAAATTCCATCTCCATTTCAGAATTACTTCTCTCAATGTCCATTGTGTTCTCATTACCACTGGAATGGTTTATTCTATGTTCGTTGAAGATGAATTCATGTTTCTATTAGAAGGTTTCAATAATGCCAAGCAAAGAGGACAAAGTGGTAGAAAGATCCTATAGAGCTAAGATGTGAACATGACTACCACATTTATCTAGTGTGAAAGATAGTGTTGAAACCACTAAAATCCACCAAGGAGACTCGCAGGGCACGGAAAACCATCATGACACTCAAGAGAGCTCCAGTTTCTACTTTTCCTTGCTAGAAGCCCTCTATGACTCTGGAAACCTTTAGTTCGATGAGCTAATCCAAAAGGGACTTTTGGAATATTTATTATTCGATGTACATTGCCAAGCAAAGAGAATATGAGTAGAACTTAAAGCTGAATACAATGCAGACTATGAAGATGAGGTTGATCACCCTAGGAAGCATTCTTGTCTCTCAGCATGTAATTATTGAGCTCATCTATAAGATCACTTTTCTCACCACTGAGTAAAAAATACTTGTAATTCTCTCTCATACCAATAAAATAGAATAATTTTCTTTATAATGTTTGTTCCAAAATTACTTTTATCGTATGCCCAACTTCTCAAATGGTTGAATTATGTCACTTAGAAAATGAAGATGCACATCATCCTTTAGTTTGAAGGATTATGGGGCATCATGATAGGAACTGTGTAGGTTCCTACTAATCTCAATGAGCTCACAAATATGAATAACTAAAGTTAAAGCCTTGACGTTGATTATTTTTTACATCACTAATGATGTGAAGCCACATGTTAAGGATGAAAATAGATCAAAGACAACATGGGATAAATCAACAACCATCTATGAGGTGAAAAATAAGAAAAATATCCTCTATCTATAGTCAAGACTTTACACACTCACTGTGGAGTCCAATGATAAAATTTATGAGTTATTATGTTGGGTGGCTAAGGTATGAATGGAATTATTTGCACTTGATGAGATGGTAGATGAAAAAATTGTTATCCAGATCACCTTGAGGGCTCTCCCTTCCCAATGTTCATCATGATGCTATTATGTCTCCAAGTAGATAGTGTCATTCGAAGAACTCATGAACCTACTACAATAAGAAGAAGCTATCAACTCAGTTCAAATTGAGTTGAAAGACAAATCTCTTATCTTGAAGTAGTAATGAGGTCAAGATTTTTTCAAGGGACCTCCAAAGAAGCAACCAAAAAAATAATAGCGATAAAAATATTGACATCATCATAAATCACAAAAGTCAAAGAGGTGGTGTCACATCTATTGAATAAAAACTCACGACACATACTACTATTGGTATAATGGTCTAAAATAAGGGTCTTCCAGTAAAGAAAGCACATCTAGGTGCAATGATTCTTATAAATTGAAAAGACATCCCCATTAGTGGAAGTAGAAGGGACATCTCATAGCTAAACAAGATGATGGATCTGATGAGGAGACACTTGAAGAAGATAATTATAGTACACATAAGCACTTAGTGATAGTATCTTAGACCTCATATCCCATGAGGAATATATAGTTGATAGACTCAGGTGCCACTAAAGACATGTCAGGTGACAGGAAGTTGTTTGATTCACTGACATACCAACCCACTAGAGATTGGGTTAGGATCACCGATGATAAAGAGTATGTTATACAAGGAATAGGCCAAGTCATCATTCCTCTCATAACATGAAAATGTATACTCTCAGAGGTACTGTATGTTCCTAGATTGACATCCAATCTCTTATCAATTAGTCAACTTTTGAATCATCATTTGAATGTGGAGTTTCTTATTGATAATGACATTAAATCCTACTTGATCTCATGAAAATGTATGGTTCTTGCTAAATCATTTTAAAAGATAAATTATTTGATTTAGATGCTATTCCATCTTCTACAGTAGCTTTATCTACCTCTTTCATATAATCTATTACTCTCTGGCACTACCATTATGGTCACCTGTATGATTGATCTTTAAACTAGCTAAGTTTAAAAGGGATGGTACATGGACTTCCAAAGTTGTCCAATTCCTTGCCCATCTGCCTTGGATGTCTTACAGGGAAAAAACATAAGGATCCATTCAAGGCAAGTTCCTTTCATGCCAAGAAACATTTGGAGGTTGTTCATACCAATCTGAATGGATCATTACCTACTTCAGTTTTGGGATATAAGTACTTCCAACTTTTTTTGGATGACTACTCTCAGAAGACACAGTAGTTTTCTTAAAGAAGAAAAATGAGGCCCTTCATATTTCCATGTCTTTTGTCAATAGGTTGTGAAGGGTACCAAACAATTTTTTCATCTCCTTTGTTTAGATTGAGGGGGGCATTCACATCAAATAAGTTCTTAGCATTCCTGAACCAATAAGGCATCAAATAGAATTTGATTTCTTCCTATACACCTTAATAGAATGGCACTTTTAAGTGACACAATTGCATAGTAACTAAAATGGATCACTACATGTTGTTAGCAATAAATTTGGAGAAATGATGTTGGATAGAAGCAATCTAGATAGTTGTATATCTTCTCAACAGGGCACCAACTAAGATTCTAAAGGATAAAATGCTAGAAGAGGTATCGAGTGGTAAACATCCATGTATTTCTCATCTACAAGTTTTTAGTTTCAAAACATATGTGTATGTATCAACTCAAAAGAGGAAGAAACTTGAACCAAAAACACTCCTATGCATCTTATTAGGATATAACACTACCTCAAAAGCATTCCATCTCAAGGATCCTGAGACAAAGAAAATATATGAAAGTAGAGATGTGGTTTGTGATGAGTCATTCCTTTGACTCAGGGATACAAAACAAAGAACCAACAACAACAACCTTTAACCAATTACTCTTTGAGTCAGATGATGAAGAGATTTATCATAAAGAAGATGAAATGCAAGGGAAGCTATATGTTGATCTTGGAGAATTAGAAAATCCACTAGATAGTTATTCACATTAGTAGCAAACTTCCCATTTGAAGTGGGTATGAAGCACCATCAAAGAATCCCATGTGAAAATTCCTCAAAATACTTCATCTAGAGTCATAACGAAGAGTTAGACAAGAAATGAGGTAAAGTTTGTACTCATGAGTATAGTAGTTGATAGCTCTAAATTTGATAATGTTTGACAAGAACTAAGTCAACCTCAGTGGAATAAATCCATGGGTGTTGAGTATGACTTTCCCATGTAGAATCAAACTTGGGAACTTATTGATTTGCCTATAAGAAAGAAACACATAGGCTGCAAATGGGTTTTCAAAACTAAAAATAAGGCAAATGGATCCATCGACAAGCATAAAGCACAACTTGTAACAAAGGGATATGCTCAAAAAGAAGGCATTGACTATGAAGAGAACTTTACACCCACTAAAAATATCAAGACCATCATAGTTGTTTGCACACTAGCAGCATAGAATGGATGGTGTAGATAGACATTAGGAGTTCTTTCCTAAATGGTGATCTCAAAGAAGAAGTATAAATGACCCAATCGAAAGGATTTTTTGATGAAAAGTATCCTAAAAAGGTATGTTGTCTCATCAAATCACTATATGAACTGAAACAAGCTCTTAGGGTATGGTACATCAAGGTAGATGATCACCTTTTATGGTACAGTTTTACCTGTATCCCCTCAGATTCCAACTTGTACGTAAATAAGGTAGGGACATAAATTTTCATTCTTATTTTGTATGTATATGATCTTTTGATCATTAGAAGTTCACAATATTATGATGATATTTTAAGGAATGACCTAAAAAATTCCTTCGACATGACTAATTTAGGGCTACTCCATTACAGTCTTGGCTTGAATATATGGTAGAAATAGAATCACATTTTTATCTTCTAGATAAAACATGCCAAGACACTCCTGGAAAAGTATAGAATGTCAAAATGTAAACCTCTTTTAACACTAATGGATAAAGGTTTACAACTCTCTCGATTCTAGGACTCACCTCAAGTGGATCAAACTCTCTATAGACATATGAATGGGAGTCTCATCTACTTGACCTACACTAGACCAGACATATGTTTGGCTATGAGCTATCTCTCTAGATTCATGCAGGAACCAAAGAAATGTAATTGGGTTACAGTAAAGCATGTTTTGAGATATTTATAAGGTACACTTTAGTATGGTTTGGAGTACAAGAATAATACTTAGTTATTTTTTTAGGGATACACCGACTCAAACTATGTTGGATCTGTTGATGATAGAAAGTCAACGTCAAAATACATATTTTATCTTGGATCTAGACTGATCTCATGGATTAGTAATAATCAAACTATTGTTTCTCTCTCATTTATTGAGGTAGAGTATCATGCCGTACATAGATCTCTGTGTGAGGTGATATGGTTACATCCTGTTCTAGCTAATATGGGCATTAATGAAGAGAAGACACTTATTCTTCATTGTGACAATTAAGGAGTGTTGAAGCTTGTGAAGAATCATGTTTTTCATGAAAGAACCAAACAGATTGAGATCCAAGGTCACTACATTTGAAAGCAAGTCCTAAACCACCACATCTAGCTCCAGTATTTCCCAATAGATGCAAAGATAGATGATATACTCACCAAATCCCTTGGAAAGATGAAATTTGAGTTATTTAGGGGAAATATTTGTAAAAATAATGTAATAATGGGGGATGTTAGCGTAGATGAATAAAATAGATAAATCGGTTAAAACTAGATTCCATTATATTTAATTGTTGTTAATACTCTCCCCAGATCCTTCAGATGTCTCTCTTTTATTTTTTTGTAACATCATTATGTATATATTCTACTTTAATTTCATGAATATAATGATCGAGTTCAATTTGATAACAAACAAAATAACTAAAAATGGAAGCCAAACAACAAGACCAAAACAAAGACTAACATCATAAGAACTCTAAATTAATCAAATAATATAAACAATGCAATGAAAAAAGAACTAACTTCTATGTTGTAAAATGAAACTAAGAGTAACAAACTTAAAATAATAAAAAATAAGAAACAAACAAAAAATAAAAAAATTAATTTATCTAATAATTCTTAATTATTATTTAAATTTCTTAATTAAATAAAAATATTAATTTAGGAACTCCAACTTAAGATTTAAAAAATTAAAATCTAATTGTGAAAACTATTAAAATATTGATTATTCAAAAACATTAATTTTATAGTATTATCTTTAATTTATATTAAAGATATGTATTAAATTATAAAATATCACTGAAACCAAATACCTAATCAAATCTAATGAAAGAACAAAAATAAATCTATTTAAAACAAGAAATAATTTATAAAAATATTAAATAAAACTACAACCTTAATTAAATTTGAAAATAAATCCACAATAAATAAAACTAAAAATAAAGATACAAATAAATCTAAAAGTAAGTGCAATAAAGAAAAATGAAAATTATCATGAACTATATTGTAAAAAACTGAATTTAAATTGATATAAAGGATATAATTTAAAATAGATAAAGCATCTAATTTAAATCAAAATGAACACAATTTACTACAACAAAGTAAAATCTATGAAAGAAAAGAAAAGTAAACATAAAAGAGTGTGAGTTTTAAAACAATAGTCATCTTAGTAGAAATATGAATAAGTTTTATTGAGATACAAGATTTTAGTAAAAATAGATTTCATAAAGAAAATTATTTATAACTAAAAAATCAATAAAATATCACACAAAGTAATGTCTTTATCATTATTTAAGTTAAGTATATGAAATTTTATACATATGACTTATAAAAATAATCATCAAAATGTATTAGGCCTAATAAATTTCAGATAATTAGTTTATAAATTAAATAAAAAATTAAGATATAATTACACTAAACAAGTGAGTTACTTCATCATCAGAGTGTATTGTCGATCTATCTACAAATAACTATTTAATTTCAGAGATAGTTTGCATAAATAAAATATGTGAAAACTTGAATAAACTTAGAGCCCTTCAATACTTTTATTGTTTTTTTTCCTTTTATGATATGAGTTTGATCTGTTTATAAAGTAATATCCTTCATGATAGTTAGAAATAAGTTACAACTAAGTTTTTAGTTTGATGTTGTTAAATTTAATTAAATTTTAAAATTCAATTTGTTAACTTATAACTTAACATTAATTTTAATCTTTAAATAAAGTATAAAAAGATAAAATCAAATTAAAATAATAAATAAATGACAACTCCAATAGGCAAGGCCCCTCAACTAATTATAATGTACATTTCAAAATAAGCATTCAATGTAGAAAACAAACATTATAACTACTAAAATATAAATTAAATTCAAATAATTTATAAAATTAAATTCCATAAGTATTTCCCTAAAATTTCAGTAAACATCTAATAAACTATTCTGCAAGAAATGAAAATATTATCATATATATCCAAAACCACCAAATTCATATCCACACTCAAAAGTATCATCGCATAACAATAAGCCAAAGTCAAAGTATCCAACATGAACAAACACTTGATCTGAAATTGAATAAAAAATTAAATGTATAAATGGAGCACCCATGTCAGTTTGGTACTCCGTGTACTCCATAGGTGTAATGAGAAGTTTAACTAACTAAGTGCCCTCTAAATCATCAACTTACAACATAACTTTCTTTGTATTCTTTGTCACCAAAGGCTGTGCTATAGCGATGCTATAATATTTCTTGATACAAGTATTTCTTTCATATTTAGTTAAGGAAATTCTAGTATCAAGTGGCATAAATGAATGAGGATGTAATTGTCTAGTTATTTCAAGTATATTTTCAGGTTGCTCAGGGAATGGAGTCATATGCAGTTTGGATTGAATAGCATTATATGTATGATTAGAATACTCACTTGGATTATCTCATCCATGCAAATGATATCTCCCATGTGCTCTTCCCAGACATCTATTACCATGAAATATCAAAGAACTACTAAGCATAAAATCAAGCACATTCTAAAATGTAATTTTAAAAGCATAAAAATGAATAGACACACTAGTTACATAGTTAAATGTTTGAGGAATAGTGTTATCATCTCTAAGGCCATGAAAATATTGGCCATGAGAACTACGCCAAGGAGTGTCCTCATTGTGTTTATCACATGACTATGACACCTAACATTTTTTTTCAGAAATTCAGGGTTGACCTTGACATCTTGTAAAATCTCTATGAAAATCTTCTCTAAATATCATTATAAAATCTTCTCTAAATCTTGCTATATTTGTTCTTGATCACATCAACACTATTTTCCACCAATGCACTGCTTATGCACTAATCTTGTGATTAAATGAGATCAAATAATAAAGTTACCACTTTTATAATTCCATAACCAACAATTAATATCTACAATGTCGTGTTTAAATTTTATTAGCTTACATAGTTTCACCTTCATACTAATTGGATATGGCAAAGTTAGTATCTTACTAACCTCATTTAGAAAAATATTTACCTAGTTACGAAATCGACCTCTAAAAGCAAAAATCAAGACTAGTACTTAGTATTTAATACCAACATACCATCCATCATGTCAAATATAGAAAGATCAAACCTAAGGTTTGGTAAGCATTCATTGTATTTTATACAATATCTATGATGCATCACCATTTTAAATTTCCAGCTATGATTTGAATTCACAACCATTAACCATAGTTAATATTAATATCTAGCACTTAGGACTATGTTTAATATACTATAAACTCACATCACTGTTTACCTTACTACTAACTCCAAAATCACCATGTCCAAGGTAGACTAATAGAGGGAAATATTTATATCACTTAGTTGATGTTTGTATTAACATATAGGTACTATAAAACTTAAGTAATATAACACATGAAACATAGGAAATATTTAGGTCCTCAATTATCAATAAATGTTTATGACCCAAGTCATTAAACATTAGATTTTATGCTTTCAAAGAATTTAAAATTTTATAGGTTTCATGGTAATATCAAGAATATTTCCTCAAAAAATCCATGCCTAGCAATACATTGCTAATTAAATTGCAAAAAACAATTATTGAATGTGCACACTAGCTTATAGGTTTGTATTAAAGCTCTCATCAAAGTAACATGATCATAAATGCTTATCAATACATACTACCAATTTTGAAGGTAATATTTGATAATAGTAAAACTTCCTATATAAGCAATAATTGAATGTGAATCTCACCCATTTTCATCAATTTAGATATGAACAAGTGTTATAATGTATCATGAGAATGATGTGTTTATGAGAATTTAAAATGATCATTCATCATATTATCACCCATATAAGATATCTTATGTAACTATGAAATATTGTATACCTTGTAAAATACAAAGCATTATGGACTTCAATACTGAAAACCATTTTCATTAAGAACAAACTTGTGCTTTGTAAACCACTTAATTAACATTAAAATTAAGAATTTTATGTAATGTAGTAATATTAATATTAATCTATGTATATAAAAATACTTCAATAATTGAAAATCATTTTCATTAAGAACAAACTTATGCTTTTTAAACCACTTAATTAACATTAAAATTAATAATTTTATTTAATGTAGTAATATTAATATTCATTTATGTATAAAAAAATAGAAATTCAAATTCATGCATATTATTGACTCACGCCAATAGTTTTAAACTTCATGATGCTAGTTCATCTATATGGAAAAACTAGAAAAATGAAAAGATCTTGAAAAAGGGGTAACGAAAATAGGCTTAATATATCCATACCAACATATATATAATAGTAATTAATAAAGCGTCATGGAATTTAACCTAATCTCCTAATAATATGATTGAATCAATGTAAAGGTTGTAACAATACATATAAACTTGACATATCATATTTGGGGAGTAAGATATGTAAAAACGAAAACCAATGAACTATAATATTACCATAAAGACTACGATCTATTAGGATTATAGGTTGCAAAGAACCAACCAAAATATTAATGTGGGATTAGGTTTTTTACTGAATAATTATTATAGAATCATAGAAGCAAATTTGAGATGAACTACAGAGTTGTATCAGACTTGGGGTACTAATTCATATATATAGGCATTTCAACAAGTTTTTTTCAATTACAAAGCCACAAGAAGAGAGAGGAAAGGTGAGCACACAAACATACACATCCCACAACTGGTCAACCATTTTGTTTGTAAGAAGGCCAATTCTATTGTGACTTTATCCCCATTATAACTAGAATCATTGTCTATTATATATATTGACATTTTTATCTTCATCACTTCTATTTCATTATTTACAATATGTGTCAGTCTAAGCATCCCAACATGTTTTATCTACGTAACCTAAAAAGTGTTATCTATATAACCCATTAAAGGTTTATGTTGTTATAATTGGAATCTACTTATTTATATAGAATTTATCTATTTCTACAGGACCATTATAATTCTCATGGTTTCCTTCACTTCATCATTTAATGTTGCCTTTGATAGAGGGAAGACCATGCCAATGATTTTGTTGGTGTGTATGTGGAAAAGACCATGATTTTGGACGTGTGAAACAAAGTGAAGGAGACATTGGCACCATGTAAGAAGACATTGGCGAACTCCTAACTCACCTCGGTACCTCGGCAACGTCTGCATCTGACCCCCATTCTATCTCCTCAACTCGCCATCCAATAGACTACTTTTCTTTGGTAAAATCTATGCTTGGATCAAGATATCTAAGACGTCTTGTGCATGTTGGCAAATGGAAGAGTTCATAGAATGTATGATGCATGCTGGATGATGGAAGAGTGCGGTTGGAATTCAACGGAAATGACTCAGCCAGAGTAAGAGCAGAACGAATTCTTGGAGATATCTGCAAATGCGAACAGAAATGACCAGAGCAGTCTGTTGGAAGAGTTCGTATAGGTGGTGAATTTAGGAGAGAAACACAATAACATTGGAGACTAGCACGATAGGTTGTGATGACCATTGAGAACACTTCAGACAAAGTAAAATCCTGTGAAGAAGGTGCCTGTGGTCAAGGCTCCCGCAGCTGCTCCTCTGAAGAATGAATAAAATCCCAGTACTATTGCTCCCAAGAAGGTGACTCCTGTTGCAAGAGAAAAGAAGGTGTTTTTCAATCTCGTGGGTTGATTCACACTAGCAAAGAAGGAAAATTGATTTTCTAGAGATAAATATAGAATTTGATGTGTTTGAATGAATCCTGCCAATTTCAATGGCATTTATTTTCCTCTCGAATATGCCCTCCAAAAAATGGTAATCTTCAGCTGGACGAATTAGTTCACCAAGGCCTACTCGAATATTTTATGTTTGATGTGAAGTGCTAGGCATGAAAAAATTGCATAAAGCTTGAAGAAGGCTATGATGCAGATGATGAATGCGAAGATAAATTCTCACACAAACGTCTGCATGTAACTTCACAAGCATACCAAGCCCACCTGCGTGCCACTTTTCATCCTTAAAAAAGGTACACTAGTTTGTAAATATAATAATTATAAATCCATAAAATATGCTTATGTTAGCTTTATGAAAACTTGTATAAATAACTAAAGATAATTTCTGCACCAAAATTAATCTCGTCTGATGTCCAACTTTTCAAAGGGCCAAAATTTTTCGCATGAAAGACGAAGATGTGCACAATTCTTTAATTCAAAGAATTATAGGGAATCATCACTAGTATAGTGACCTATCCTACCAAAGCTAATGAGTAAACAAAATATGACAAGTCTAATGCCAAAGCCATGATATTGATCACACTTAGTGTCACCAATGAGGTTCAACTACATATTTAGGATGCATCAATATCAAAGGAGGCTTGGGACATTTTGTCCACTATTTACAAGGTGAAGAACCAAATGAAGATCCTCCATCTCCATTCCATGCTTCATACTCTCAGATTGAACTTGGTGAAAAAGTTGAGGAGTTCTTACACCAAGTGGAAAAACTTTAAGTAGAACTAGTTGCACTTGGATAAATGATTTGGGATAAGTTGTTGGTTGTGATCACATTGAGAACTCTCCCTTCTCAATTTTGCACATTTATCATGACACTAAACATTAAAAAAAATAGTCTCTTTCGAAGGATTGGTGGATTTTCTTCAATAAGATGAATCCATCTAGTCCGTGCAAGGTGAGTTTGAGGATAAAGCCCTGATTTCCAAGTAATGTGGTTCAAATTTCTCTAAAGGACCACCAAAATAGTCACAAAAACAACAAAAATATGAGAAGGCAAAATGATGGTGCCATATTTACCACACCAATACACATGAAAATGATCATTGCTGGTATGATGCCTTGACACAAGGCTCATCTAGTCGATAGGGCACATCCAATGGAGATGATTCAAATAAATCAAACATACATCCTTGGAAATGGATGTAATGAGGACATGTAGCGACACAACAACAATTAAAATGAGATGATACATTTGAAGATTAGATACTAGTAAAAGCAGATTGCATTGCATATAAGAACATAATTCTTGTCTCCCAAACCTCATCACCAACAAGTAATATTTGGTTGATTTAATTTGGCACCAGAAAGCATATGAAAGGATGAAAGGATCTCTTTGATTCACTGACTAATCAAACCATTAGAGACTAGGTTCGGATCACAGATGATAAAGATTATCTTGTAGAAGGAATTGAAACAATCACCACTCCTCTCAAGATGAGAACATGTTCTCTCACAAAACTACTGTATGTCGCTAGCTTGATAACAAATGACTTGTCTATAAGTTAGGTCTTAAATCATAAGGTCAAAGTAGAGTTATTGATCAATAATGGCACCAAATCATGTCTCCTCTCATAGAAAAGCAAGGTTATTAATAGAATATTTTTCAAGGATTATTTATTTTCCCTAGTTGCAATTGTTCTCTCTACTTCTACATCAAAATATAGTACTCTCTGGTGATATAAATATGGGAACCTTTCTATTTGATCCTTGTACCATCTCATTTCTAATACCATGTTAAAATGACTTCCTCATCTATCCCATTATTTGCATGTATGCCCTAGATGCCTTACAAGAAAAAAACCTAGGGTTATATTCGAGCCAAGTTCTTCTCATGCCAAGGATCATCTCGATGTGGTGCATATTAATTTGTGTGGACCCCTACCTACTTATTTTCAAGGATTCTAGTACTTCCAATTATTCATTAATGATTTATATCAAAATACATGGGTGTTCTTTCTCAAGAAGAAGAGTGAAGTCTTTACTCATTTTAAGGTCTTCTACTACCCTGTTGTGACCCAATCAAGGAGGCCTCTTTGTCTCCTCCACTTATATCGAGGGGGAATTCACATCAAAGGATTTATTTCCATTATTGAAGCAACATGGCATCAGAAAACACCTGACTACTCCTCATATGCCCTAATAAAATGGAATTATAGAGTGATGCAATCATTTAGTCATGGAGATGGCTCATTACATGTTTTCCACTGCAAAAGTTAGAAGCACTATTCAGGACAGAAGTATTTTAGACAACTATATATCTTCTCAATAGGGTACCTATGAATATCTTGTAGGGTAAAACACCAAAAGAGGTGTGGAGTAGTCATAAACCTTCAATCTTCCATCTAAAAGTATTTGGTTTTACATCATATATGTATATCCCAAATAAAAAGAGGAATAAGATTAAACTGAAGACACTCTAGTGCCTTCTATTAGGGTATAGAACTACCTCAAAAGCATATCATCTCATGGATCTTGAGACATAGAAGATTTATGAAAGTTGAGACATGGTGTGTGACAAGCCATAATTCAACTCATTGCCACAAAAGGAGTTACAACATACCACCTCTCGTAGATTATTCCCATAGTTAGATAAAGAGAATGAAGAATCTTTGAAAAAAGAAGGTGAGATGCAATGATAATTATTTGTTGACCTTGGAAATATAGAAGACAATTCTACATCAAATAATAAGGAGCATCAACATCCAAAATGGGTAAAAATCATAATTAGGGACTTACACCTAAACTCTATTCTAAATACTTCTTCAGGAGTTCAAACAAGAAGATACGTGATAGATTAAGTTATTCTCAACATTGATGAGTTCAATAGTTGACAGCACCAAGCCAGAGACAAGTCAAGAAGATTTATGTCAACCTTAGTGGAATCAGGCCATGGATGTTAAATATGAGGCCCTAATCAAAAATGGGATGTGGGAACTTGTTGATATGCATATATGAAATAAATATATTGGTTACAAGTATATTTTCAATATAAAATACAAGGTATATGGATCCATCGCCAAATACAAACCATGACTTATTACAAATTAGTATGCTCAGCAAGAAGGAATTGATTACGAGGAGATATTTTCACCCACTGCTAATATCAAGACCCTAAGAGTTTTTTATGCACTCACAACACAAAAGGGATGGAAAATTTAGTAGATGGACATTAAAAGTGCATTCTTGAATGGTGATGTCAAAGAAGTGTACATGACCTAGCCGTAATACTTTATTGATGAACAACATCTACAAAAAATATACCGTACAATTAAGTCACTTTATGGACTTAAGCAAGCACCAAGAGCATGGTAAATTAAAATATATGATCATCTATTGAAGCATAAATTCTTTCTTATCCCCTCATATTCAAATTTGTATATTAAGAAGTTAGGCACATAGATTATCATTCTTATTTTGTATGTGGATGATCTTGTGATCGTAATAAGTTTAGATGATCTTATTGAATAAGCAAACAATGAATTGAAGAAATCCGTACACATGAAATACTTTGGGATACTTGATTATTGTCTTGGCAAGGAGATATGGTAAAATGAGAATCACATTTTTGTCTCACAAATGAAATATGCCAAGATTTTACTTGAGAAATATAGGATGACAAAGTGTAAACCATTATCAACTCTGATGTAAAAAGGTTTGAAACTATCCTAATTTTAGGATTCACCTCAAGTAGATTAAACTCACTACAGGAAACTTGTTGGAAGTCTCATTTACTTAACATATGCCAAACTAGATATATGCTTTTATATTATCTATATTTTGATATTCATGCAGGAGATAAAGAAACATCATTGAGTTACATCGAAGTATGTTGTTATATATGTCTAAGTCATAATTTAGATTATGGTCTACAATACAAGAAGAACTCACATTTCTTCTTGTAAGGTTATATAGACTTAGACTATGTTGGATCTATTGATGATAAGAAATCAACTTCAGGATATATCTTACATCTCATATTTGGACTAATTTCATGGATTAGTAAGAAGTGATCTATAGTTATTCTCTCATCCACTGAAGAAAAATATCATGCCACATAAGGAGATGTGTGTGAAGTAATTTGGTTATCACATTCTATCTGACATAAACATTCCTAAAGATCAACCACCAATCCTTTTCTATGATAATCAAGGTGTGTTGAAGCTTGTCAAGAATCCAGTATTTTATTAAAGAACCAAACACATTGAGTTCTAATGCCATTACATTATCAAACAATTTTTGAACCACCACATTCATCTCTAGTACTACCCAATAGATTCACATATAGTAGATATACTCACCAAGTCACTTGACAAAGTGAAATTTGAACTATTTCAGGGGAACATTTGTAAAAACAATGTAGTAAAGAGGGGAATGTTAAATTAGTTATTAACTATTATATTATTATGTTAAGTTTTATTTTTTAGCTAAGAGATACGGTCAAGAAATGGATAGGTAGCTATAGCTTTTATAACTAGTTTTGTGATGTATATATTCACCTATTGTATCAATGAATAGACTTCAAAGTATTTTTTTCTCTTTAGGAGGATCATGATAGTTTATACTCATGGGGTAAGACCATTCAGGCCCATCTATATTGTGATATGTATAGGTTTAATTAGGAATCCTTTGGTGGTGGTATTTGTGTTTGCAAAGAGGTGGACCAATACCATGCACATATGAAATTGTAGCACCATGTGATGCAGATAGAGACTATATTATGAGAGTGTATATACTAATCTAAAAACCATACCATGACATTTTTGGATGGATAGATGATTTTATATAGCTGCATTAGATTCATGTGAGTTACTGGGAATAGGAATGATGGATGAATGTTTATGAACATTTTTAATATGAATGGGTGATGAGACAATTTGGTGTACTTTAGGATGTTCCCCCAACTTATAGGTGTTGATGGGGTGTGTGGGATCTTGTGATACTAGGTAGTAGAGGGAGGCTATAAGTAGCAGATCTAGTGCTAATTCCAGTAGGTAAGAGTGATATAAAGATAGATATCATAGATGTGGATGATGTAGTGTGTTTGGATGCATTCATATCATGGTGGAGACACCATAGATGGGCTCCACTATTCCTAGATGGAGGAGTGATAGGTAGAGTAAATTTTAGCAGCAAATATTTGTAAATTCATGAATACTCCAATTTTTGGATATTGGTTTTGGAAAATTTTTAGGGTCATCAAAAGGGATGAGATCACCAAAATTTTAGGGATATAAATTATTTTGGAGGTTGACTCACCAACCCTTTACAATAATATATAAGATTAAACTTTAGTTCACCACATATATATAGTACAATTGCCTCTCGATATCAAACAAGCCAACAAGTAAAACTAGAATCATAAGACCACAGAACTGAATGATAGTATTGAACAAAGGCATTAAATGATAGTGTTTAATGATAATATATTTAGACTTCTAAAAGTGCCAAATAATAGTTCTGAATGACAGTGCCAAATGGAAATACTAAATGATAGTATCGAATGGGAGTATCGAATGACAAATCCAAAAAATAAAAAGTTGTTTCCACCAAATGGCATAACTAATCTATAGAATCTACTCTTTGATCAAATGGATAAACTGAATGGATTTAAATCTTACCTATAACAAACAATAAATTAAAAAAAATACAAAAACCTAAATATTATTTCATATTTGTATTCCTCTCAAAGAGCTATACAATGTTTTAAAAAAATCATTGCAAACCTGAGTCTATATGCAAAATTTATAGCCTCTAAAAATTGGTAGTGAGTTACGTTTTTTTATTATGTCATTCAGTTGTGTTGTTAGGTTATGTCATTTAGTTGTGTCATTCAATTTTAACCGAATGACACAACTAAATGGTTGAAATAAAATGGCATAAGTGAATGACATAACTAAATAACACAATCGAATGACATAACCAAATGGGACAACCGACTGCCAACTTATGGAGGTTATAACTTTTACATATAGACTCAGATTGTGACAAAAAAACATTTATTGCATATCTCTTTGAGAGGAATCCAAATATGTAATAATATTTAGGTTTTGGGTAGGTTTTTATTTCTTATTTGTTACAGGTAAGATTTAAATCCATTCAATTTAGCCGTTTGATCCAACCATTCATTACAATCTTTCAAAGTGGTCATTAAATTTGTCTATTTGGTGAGATTATTTAGTGTGGTCTTTTGATGGTTTTGTTCAGCATCTATATTTTAGTGTAGGTGAATGGTTATACATCAAAAATAGGAAACTACTTGTTTTCACTCCTTCAAATCATCATAGATTCACTGTCACCCATAGAGGATTCACCATAGATATGAATCGAATTTTCTTAGATTTTCCAAAAAATTCCAATAGGTCTTCAATTAGGGCCTCTTAAAATTAATCCTAGTGATAGGTGAAGATGCACTAGATCCTGAGAATCTAATGGTAGTTGGAGGTATGAATCACATTAGATTAACTTATATATTTTTACATTTATCATTATTTTAATTATATTTATGTAGTTAATAATGAATATTTGGTTCTATGTTGGTGTAAGTGATGAGGAGTATTGAATGACAATGATCAATTTGGCACTATGTGAGTTGAAATGGCATGTACCTAATGATGACTATTATGGTGGATTAATTGAGTAGGATACAATTGTTAATGGTGTACACACACCTTTATTAAACCAAACAAATTTTTATACCATAATGTAAGCACCTATGAACATAGAGAGATGAGTTAATATTCGAGCTAGGTAGGTGAGATGCTCCCTAATCCTATGGGCATACTAGGTCCTAGGCCATTATATGAGTATATACAATTACATACGTAGAGTGCCAATGAGAAGGTATGATTAGTTTTTTATAAATATTTGGATAGGAGACATAAGTCACACTCTAGGTTTTGAGGTGATTCTGGGGCTTTGAATTATAGGTTTCATGTAGTTGGTGACAGAGGATAGTAATGAGCGAGATCCTCAGGGGCATACTCCTATTATAGAGTGATGTACTCATTATAGTATTGTATATTAACTTTTTTATATACATGGATATGATATAATTTTGACATATTAGCATCTTTACAATTGTATTTGATTATAGCATTAGTAAATGTTTGAAGAGATAGATGATTTGATGTTGTTAATTGCTTATGTTAAGATGTTAGTAATGTAGCTATGTTATGGCTTATCTATGAATGATATATGAACTAACTAAAACCTTAAATTTATTTGTCCACCATGAAATAAGAATGAAATGTGAACCATACTTAAAAATATTATGTAATTATATGACTTTATGCCTGTGGTGACACTACTCTAGGCATAGCTATAGTAGAAATCTATGTATGGTCAGTTGTAAAAATCTTAATTGGCTTTCTTAATGTGACTATTGCCTGAGTTTTGTTTTTTTCATAAAAATATTTTAAGTTTGTATAACTCTCTATACCAGTTTCCATTTTTACTGACTTTATGGTACAATGTATTTCACATTATTGGGTTCTCTAGAAGCCTAAATTGTCACATGATGAGTAATGATTGGTTACCTAGCCATAATGTGCTAGAATAAATCAATCATTGAATAATGGAGTCTATAATAATTGGTAGGAATCCTATATTCCCATTCACAAATGTGATAAATCTTTTTCCCACATACTTCTTGATTTGATCTCTATGTGCACAACTATCACTATCCCAATGATCACTAATGTGATGATAGTTATAATATGGTTGATTTATGGCTCAATATATATGGTATGATGGATGATATTTAATAATATGAATTTTTATCATCATCATATTTAATAATGTGATTGAAAAATCATGAGGCCTATCTCTGACTGAATCAAATTGTATAGGTTCACTCTTGCTATATTGTGCTCCACTTGCTATTTGAGTTGGTATGTAAGCTAATTATTTCCATTAGTTGAGTGATTTTAATAGTGATTTATGTTACACTTTTTAATTTTAAATAGGTGGATTAGGTTATTGAGCCAAATTTCAAGACTCTTATTGTAATATCTCTAGATTAACATTTACCTCTCTACTAACCTCGACAAGTCTGAATTCCTTCTCTAATCCAATAATTGTATTGTAAAGATGTTGAAATGACTTAGGTTTTTTATATAGACAATTTTAATTAAAAGGTAATATGATGCCTATAGATAATATAAATCAATCTCCAAATATATGGATTTGATATTAATTATTGCATACACGATTGAAATCGTAGTATGTAATCACTAACTAGCTTTGAACAACCCTAGTGTAATGAACATAATCTCTCATAGGTGACAATGTGCCCTTTGTTCTAAATTGATTTCATAATAAATACCTCTTCTATCTTATCATATGCATGTAATGAGTCACTAGGTAGTGACTCATGAAACCAAGTTAATGATTCATCCTTTAGGCTCCTAGGAAATAACTGTAATAGTATTGCACTGTCATTCCACCCATCCATAACTTTCCTATTAGTTTTGAGATGCAAGGATCTCCATGTCCATTAAATGTAGGCAATATTGGTATTTGAAACTTATTTAATAATGGTGCATGAAATATCTTATGTGGGATAAGGTTGTCGTGACTTGCATTCAGATCAACCTAAGAGTAATAAGGCTTACTTTCCAAAGTAAGTTGATGTAATTTATGTTGTAAAGCATCTACATCATGTATAAAATAAATAACTTCTTGTTAAGGCACAATTAAATCATTAAGGGTTCATTTAAGGGTTGAATTTTATCATTAACCTTTTCCATTGGTAAACTATTTTGATTAAATTCATTAGGCTGGTAAATATTATCCCTTGGAGGTGTGATAACATGGACCTGATTAGAGGGAAATTAGATATCATTTTCTTGAAGGTTATGATGAGGAATAGATTCAAATATAGTAAGGGCAGGATTGGGATATTCATTGGTATTTAGTGTAGTATTAGTTTGTAAAGGATAATAGCATTATATTGTAATAGAAGGAACAACACTAATATTTTTATCATTGAAATTAACATGTGCACCTAATTTATCATTTAAAAAACCAAGATCATCAATATATTTTGTAATAATATGATCATTTACTTTATTATGTAACATGATATATTCAATAATAGGAGAGGTGGTTAAAAGAGAAAGAGTAATAAGTGTAGTAGAAATATTTTCATATTCAATATATGCATGATCATCATCATCATCATCATCATCATCATCATCATCATCATCATCATTCCAATTTTCATCACAATCATAATCTTATTCACTAGTAGAATCAACAATTGAAGTAAGCACACTTTTGTGTTCACTAGAGGATGATTTAATTGTTGATTTTATATTTTCATTGTCATGCAAATTGTCATCATATGTATGATAAATGTAATATTTTATTTCATTATATATAATTGGAGTATAATAAGGAGTAGAATTTAAATTTCCTCTCTTATTTTACATATCATCACATGAGATAGGAATGAAATATTTAGTTACATTATTGTCATTTGAAATTTTAACATGGTTTTAAGTTGAAAATGTGAAGAAAGGAGAAAAAGAAACATCTTATATTTTATTTAAAACATTATCAAATGAAGTAATAATGCCTTGTTCACTTTCTTCTTTGAATTCACATGAGAAAGGTATAGAATATGCATTATCATTTTTTTCTTTAGAAATAACATTATTATATGATAAAGTAACATTATTGTAACTAGGTTACACTTTTTGAGATGTAACATTATGTAATGGAATTTTGACTTTATTTGCCTTATATAGGTAAATTTTGAACGGAGATGTATAAAATGTTTTTGACAGTCTAGGAATAGTATAAAAAAGTGCATCACCATTGAGGGGTTATTTTGGACTTATATTGTCATGTTATTCTTCTTGGATGGAGATAGAAAGGGAAGAAGGAGTAGGAGAAGAACATGCAGATGGTCTACCTTCACTATCACTTTGATCACCACATTTATAATATTATTCATAACCATAATGGAAATAGTACTCATCATCATAATTATATATAAAATCAAGTTCATCAATTTTTTTAAATGCATAATCTTGGAATTGTTTCCATTATTTATTATAATTTTAAGGAATGCTTATGAATTGAATAAACCAATGAGGAGGAAGAGTTTGCTTGGCATTCATTTTAAACTCCAAAAACTAGAAGGAATTATAAGAGAAACAAAAATTAATTGCAATAGATAATTCAACATAAATAATAAACTAGATGTATGCTATTATGTAACCATATGTGAGAAAAATTTAGTAAATTTTTTTTGAAAAAAACCCTAATTGTAAAACACAAAATAGAAGAAAAACCTACTAGGAGGCTATGGTTTGAATAAATACTCAAAATAAAATGAGCTCAACAATATTTTTAATTAATTTAGAGATTAAATAGATTTAACCCTAATCAAAAAAATAATTAAATAAATATAAATGGCTAATTAAATCACCTTTCAACCATAAATTTACTTGCATACAAGTCAGTATTGAATAACTAGGGTTTGAGGTAAAATATACAAAAGAATGAGAAACTTGTCTTTTCTTATTCAAGGAATTGTACATGAATGTGTATAACTTGAATGATGACTACCCCAATATTAGATTGACCTATTTGTTGTCATTTTAAATTTGGACTCTAGAGAAGAATTGGAAATTAGAGTAGTGCACTCATGTCCTTCACAACATTCTTGTCCACTGATGTTTTGAACTTGAAATGAGACCTGTAAATCTAATAAATTTTTTAAATCTATGGGACCTTCTATCATAGACCCATGTTCATAACATTAGACCTACATTTCACCTTCTTCTCCTCAAAACCCTAATAGTGTCTTGCACACAAGAATCACATGGAAATAAAATTCAAAATGGGAGAAAATGGGGAAGTGGGATATGGTTGAGCCTTCCTCAAAACTCCTATTGTTTTGAGTGTTTCCTACATAGCCCCAATGATAGGGGTGTCAAGACAATATGGTTATCCATTATGGAATGTGCATAATCAACCAATCAAATTACATATCTAAAATTTTCTTCACCAAGAAACTCCTCTTAGTCGAACCAATAAATCTATATGTGATGTGAATACTTCAAACATATGAAGAGATTGAGTTTTTTGTGTATTGATATTATTTTTTTTAGTTAGTGCTAAAAATTAGTGCTACATGTAAAATTAATTATAAAACCCCTTAAATAGAAGAAGCCTAATTTTAATTTTTAAAAAACTTGTTCACACACTAACCAATTCAAACAATGTTAAAATGAACATAATAAAAAACCCAAAATAATAGGGAGCCAAAAGCTCTCCAAAACCTGCATTGGACAACACTAGGAATGATACTATAGCAGTGTGCTCCTATCCAATAAAATGCTCATGACCAAAATAAATAAAATATAATAATGACACAAAATAATGGCATGGGACCCTTGGGACTCTATCAAGGATTAACATGTAAGAACTAAGAATATGAGAAGAGAGAGATATATAAGCATGAAAGAGTGAAAAAAGAGATAAAACACCAAGGCGTCACACTCGAATAAGAGTTTGATTCGACATTCAAAGCTTCTAAATTTAAAATCTAAAAAATACATTATTTTTGTTTGATTAAATTAATTTAGCCATATACATTAATCAATTATCAATCATATGCCAAAAAACATAAGAAAATCTAGTTCCATATAAATAATTGATAAAACAGTTCATAGAACATTATAAATGCTTTCTTGTACAAATCATCCCTCAAAAATAAAATCAACATGAAGATGCCTTGGCTAGTGAGGATTTTATATCTAATGGTGAAACCCCATCTATACAAACACATAATAAAATGGGTAATGCTTTTTACTAATTTCAATTTAAATTTCGTTTCCCAAAAAATATCTTAAAGGATAAGTTATTGTCAATCAATTATTTGTTGCTCCATTATAATATTTAATGTCAATTAATGCTAAATTTAAACATGAATTCAGATCATATAGCATTGATAATGATACTTGGATTATGAATTCTTATTGTTTTAAATGATCCATAAGGATTGGATCATGAATTTTATTCATTACTCTTCATGGTTTATCTATGCCATTCACTTTTCACTAATGATTTAGATGAACCAAAATTATTATTGAATCTGAAGCTTTAATTATTTATTTCTTAACATCAAAAAAGTTGAATATCCAATCTTTGCATGTATATAGAGACATGTATCTCATCATTAATCAATTCTTAAATATTTATAAAATAAAATAATACAAGCTTCTTCCTTATAAATATATATAGTCCAATGACTCATTGCATCCTTCTCTCCTTTTTATATTGAAAATATAACATGGAATGATTACCATCATGTTTATGCGATGGATATCATTACTTTCTAAATTATGATTGATATTCATGATGATCATGTAATGTCTAACATACAACAACTTCATAATCCTTCAGTATATAGGGATATCATCAATGATTTAGAAGTACTTGTAGTTACTATAAGTGCATATAATTATGAGTCACATCAGGATATATATAATGATATCTATAAATCTACCTTCTTATCTATAATGTTATACATGAAGATAAAAATTGCTTACAATGTCAATCAGTGCATTAAGTAATCATTATTGGATGTGTTTTCAAATGTTATTTTGACATAAAACTCTTATGATATATCTAAATCATAATGAAGCTCAAACAACCATATTTTAAGTCCATGATAGTGAATGTGGTGGTCATTTTTGTAGAAAGTCCATGTCTTATAAACTCCTCCACTAAAGATATTATTTTCCCACAATGTAGAACATGTGCCAATATGCCAAATTATTCTCTCAATGTTAAAAACATATTAATCTTAATCATGTGCAATCCAAGGCATTACATCCTATCATATCTCCATGATTTTTTTTTTATCTTTACGGATTTGATATTATTAGTAAAATAAATCCTAAATACTCTAAAGGATAGACTTATCATCACTACCATATAATATTTTATAAATTGTGTCACGACATCTCTTCCCTCACTGTGGACTTGTGCTCATAATTTAAGTTGGTTTGCACCTCATTTAGTATTTGTGTTAGGATAAGATGATTTGAAAAGCAAGGTACAATTTAATTTCATTTTCAAGTTCTTAAAGTTAGGAAACCAATCGTTAAAGTATTTAAGCTAATTATTTTCATATGTATATAACATTGACATGTTTGTGAACGAGGGAAAATTTAATGGGATGAATGTTTAGTCTTATTTGTTACTCTTATTTTATATATATATATATATATATATATATATATATATATATATATATATATATATATATATATATATATATATATTTTATAATGAATGAATTTAGGATAAGAAGAAAATATTATCAATTTGATAATATTATAAAATACGTCAAAGGTTTTTAATAAAAGGAACTTTTCTTTTTTATTTTAACTCTAGAACTTATTAATAAATTATATTTTTCATAAATAAATTTTACAATTTTAATTTATCATATTATTAATTAATTACATTGAATTTAACCTACTAAATGTTTAAAACAAAAGACTAATCTAACACTATAATATTAAAATAAGATTATGCTAAGCCTACACCCTACGCACCAAATCCACCATGCATGCAAATTTGTAATGCATGTTAACCATCACTCCTACCACGTCACATCGAGGGAACAAGAAATAAACTTTATATTCTAAAAATAACCATTTTTTAGTTTAATTTAAAATAGCCCACCTCCCTAAGAATTGTCATCCACTTTAACTCATGCTATGTGTAAAGGAACTGCCACATTGACTATGCATCACCACGACTCAAGAAATAGTTAAATAAATCATTGACACAGGCTGAAAATCCAGTTAAAAATAGTAATAGTATGAAGTGGGGAGAGACTATAGGGAAAAGAAGAATATAAGTACATGAAAAGATGAATGCGTGAGAAGGGAAACAGGGAGGAGGAGAATTTTTTAGCTAGAAGACACTGAGATTTCAAGGAAAGAGGTATCTAAAATTAAGGAGATCATTGATAGTAGTAAGTCTCTACTCTCCATAAATCTATTTCTATTTTTGTTTTCCTACCCAATAGAGAGGATGACTAAATCGACTAGGAAATCAAAATATTGTCCTGGTTTTGGCTGACCATATGCTTCTAAAGTTAAAGTTTTAGAAATAAATATGTATGTTGACTTGGAGTCTTAAATTATGAAGACTCTGATACATAAGATTTCTACCTCAAAATTGGGATGCAACTTTTCCATTAACCCCTCCATCTATGATACATATATCTGGCCCATTTTTGCTATTTTGAGATGCTCCATTTGACACTACATATCTCTTGACCCCTTTGCCTTGCTCCACACTATGGAGATGGATAAATCATAAAGTATCACTCATTCCTTTCCTAAGGATTGCATTGCCCTTATCAAGAAGTCAATACATTACTATTTAAGAAAGCTATTTATAACTCCATATTTGTATTATCGTGTTGACCATTACCTTTATTCATGTCTCCTAAGCCCCTCACATACCCTTCAGTAAGTTTGGTGATTAGGTGAGGTCAAATCTATGGTTTCTTATTATTTGATAATAGAATATTTATTTCATTTGAATGCCTTAGTAAGAAGAATAGACCTTCATTTCATTCATGAATGACTAATAAGCTCACATCAATGTAAAAGGGTAATTATTGTGGAGTCACTAGTAGGATAGAGTAAGGTTTCATTCTTTATATCTACTTTTGAATAATGAAACCATGGAAATCTCATTACTAGCTATTCCTTTTATTTCACAATCAATACAGTATTTTGTTTATGATTTAAAATGATAAGAGTAAATTTGACTTGCTCTAAAAGTGTTAAAATTTCACATGAAACTATTATCGGCCATCGTAGTTAGAATAACATTACTATGATTCCTTATATATACACACACACACACACACACACACACATACACACACACACACACACACACACACACACACACACACACACACACACACACACACACACACACACACACACACACACACACACACACACACACACACACTCACACATTATAATAGTTATTAGTTATTCTTTCGAATCTAAATATGTCTCAATTAGAAAGTTTAAAGTTTGTTTTAAATCATTCTTTTATAATTTTGAACAAATGAAGACTATTCATGGAAATGGGTTAATTTTTTAAAATACATGAGTAATGTGTAAACCTTTTTCCCATGTAATTATTTGTATAGTAGGTGTCTTGATTTTATAATGACAGTTTAATCTAGTACATTCTTTAGGAATAGTTTTGATTCATATTACATGTATTCTCATACTCCTTACATTTTGAAATAATTTGTTATTTCATATTTACAATTTAAATAATATTCTAATACGCTTAGATTGTTTAAATTTAAATTTTGATTTCGTATTTATTCTAATCAAATTTGTAAAATGTTACAAGGAAATAATTTAACAAATTCATATTGATAACTAGAATGATATTTTATTCAAACTTTCATTATGTTACGTAGAAATAATTTTAAATTTCATATTTATGATTAGAAAATATTCTAATCAATTTTACAATATGTTACATATAAATATAATTCAATTTCATCTTTATAATTAGATGATATTCTAACCTATTTTACATTGTGTTGTTTACAAATAATTTTCAAGTATTCTTACTTTTAAATCTCAACTTAGACCAAGAATTTAAGGTTAAAGCAAAATTACGTAGAATTTGTTACTAAGCGGTACCTCTGGCTCACATTTATGGGTAATGTCTTAGCACTTGATCTACTACATCCATAGCCTAATACAGCTACAATAATGACATCTATGCATCATCTCTATAGACAAAGGGGTGAGATAATCCCTCTTGGTCAACCACACTAATTAAGATAAGAAAACAACTTGAACTATCTTAAATGATTCTAACTTGTGAACTTATGAAATAGAAATGGAGAAAGTAAATTTTTTACTCAAAACTCAGTACCATTGAAAAAGAGCAATAAAAACCTAGATTAAAAATGTTAAACCAGTTAATATCAAGAAATCACCAACCATATGGCTCTTAGATAATGAAACCTTGGCAATAGCAATTGTAAGGATTAGGTTATCTAAAGAAAGGATCAAAAACATTGTTGATGTAAATAAAAGTGGGAAGTGGATGTAGCTTGAAAATATTAATTTATATTTATTGTTAAGATTTAGGGTTAGTTTAGTTAATCAAGTATCTAGTTACTTAAATTAATACTTTTTTACTTCCATTAAGGTAAAAATAAAAGTGGAACTATCTGGGGAGCTAGGCCCTAGAAAGGGATGCATATCTAGATTTACAATTCACATGAAACTTAGAATAGAAAATAGAACTACATGCATACTAGACCTTGACCCTATTCAAAAGTAGGTATGTAAGTAGCTTGGAAAGTAAAGGATGCTTCCAGTATATAGGTGAATAGGATGGGGTTTGAGATTGTGCACTAAACAAGATTAAAGTTAAATGAAAAGGCAACACCATTATAATAAGATCCTAGTTTAGATAAACAAAACAAAGATAAGAATTTTGTGATATACTCAGAAGGATCCTAGTTAGATCATCATAGTTCTCGAGGCTTTAGGCCAAATTTTGAGGTGAAATGTGACTATTTGTTATATATTTGATACTCCTATCATGGTGATCTCATTGTTTATCCAGTAGAGATGAGTAGTGAATAGTGAGTGACTCAAGATCGAGTTGATCCTGATGAGTCAAGTCTCTTGCTAGAGTATAACTTACTCATGTCTAGATGCCTAACCTGTATGGTTAGATTCTTTCCCATTTGACAAAGGAATCTCTAACCCATATGGTTAGAATGTTTTCCCATTTGGAAAAGAATAATAGATGCCTAACCCGTATGGTTATATTCTTACTCAATTGGCAAAGGATATCTAATAGGATAAAGTATACCCATTTTATATTCACAAATAAATATTAATTAAAAAAATATGTGTTTTAGGATAGGATTGGTCCCTACAAATTGGGTTAAATTTATCCCATTATAATTTACTAAAGGTGAATAAATATGCAACTTTATCCTTACACATAACATTTCACAATTTGGGTTACCTTATGCAATCATAATGTATAATGGTTCTTATTTTAAGAATAAAATGATAAAAATATTTTGTGATAAGTTTGAAATTCAACTTACTTTTTTCTACTATTTATTACCCACAAGGAAATGGACAACACAAAATAATAATAAAATAATTATTAGGATCTTAAGTAAAATTGTTGTAAAGTATGGGGATGATTGACATAATCAAATAATTTACATGTTTTGGGATTATTGCACAATTATCAATATAGTAACAAAAACCATGACATACTCTCTTATTTATGATATGAAAGTAGTGCTTCCTCTATAAAATTAAATATCTTCCTTATGTGTGTAATTTAAATACAATATCAAAGATAATGAATATTGTGAAAAATGCCTACACTTATTATAAATACTTAATAGCTGATGCATACAATCTATCAAACATTTAAAATTTTATCAAGCACGTGTTACAATAGAATATGGCAACAAAATGCATGATAAATAATTTTAAATTTGGACCTTTTACTCAAATAAAGTCAAATGAATATAAATATTGATAAAGAAAATAAATAAAAATTCAAGCCAAATTAACTGGGACTGTTTATACTAGTGAAAATACTGGCCTTGGATTTTATTATTTAGCTACACTTGAGGGAAATCTTATCAAAAATACCATGAATGTCACGCATCTATGCCATTATTAAATATATCGGTAACATTCTCACACTTCATTTATAGTTTAATTTTATAAATATGAAAAATATAAAAACTTTCATATATGCTAAAAAGTACAATTTTAAAAATATTTATAAAAAAAGTTAAAACCAAGACTTATAGGCATACTTTCATGTTGTTGGATTACATATTTTCATATATCATCTATCTTTATGTTCGCTACACAACATATTTAATTCCATATTCAATACATGATGGTTCTCACAATGTATTTGAGTGTGTAACATGAGAAAATTTTATAAAATACAAAAAATATTCATACATATAAAAACCTATCTTGACTGAAATAATTCACATACAATCAATTATGATAGAGCTGTAAAAGTTGAAAAATACTCCGAAGGACACAAATTGGGTTTTATGTGTGACATTTATGTAAGCTTTTATAACTCTAAGTGGCATCTTACATGTCTTTTGTATGTGGAATTTATGCCTTCTAGCATGACAATGTGTGACTTTGCTTACATGTTAGTTAGTTACTATTATGGTGCCATGATGCCTATCATACACTAATAAGTATATAATTGTATACATCTATGATGCTTACCATGTCTGAGCTTAATGATGCCCCACGTCTTGGTTTCACTTTATAAGTCCACTTTATTATTTCCCACTTCATCAAAATCATAATAGAGTATTCTATGAGGGTTGGAACATATAATCATTCCAACTCAAGCATCGTAACTAATTCTTCAAACTAATACTTGATCACTCTCAATTCACCACAAGTTCAACACCTCTTCACAAGCCTCAACAAGGGTACATGCACATATCCATGGCACAGAAAAAGCAGGTATACACACTCAAGTGTCACATTTTATTTATTCTAGTAATTTCATACATCACTACAATAAATCAGGAGCAAATTTAGATAGTAAAATTTAATGAATAAATGCTTGTCAATGCTTATCCTTGACACCATTACCTTGTTTGTTCAATTTTCATTTCTGATAACCCACAATCTCTAAAGAAGCTTTCAAAGTCACACAATAATTGTGCATATCTCCAACACTTCTATATTTACCCTTATTCATCATATACTTCAATGCCATTTCGCTAGCCGTAGTTTCTATTTTTAGTAATTTACAACTCTTGTAAATTTTATAGATTCCTTGAATTTGTTGTATTATATATTATTTAACTTCATACATCAGATTTCAGTAGTGTACATTCCCAATTAGAGTTAAGTGTTCATTCTAATTAATTTTAGTATAAAGAAGTTCCTCTTGCCTACAACTAGTAGACATATATTAAATACATATATTTAAGATATGCCAAAAAATATATCAATCTTAACATTATTATTTAGAATTCATTCTCACATAATATTGATTATTAATTCTATTAATTTCTTGTAAATATTTGTACTCATTGTGGATAAATTTCATCAATCTAATTATACCACTATGTTGAGTTCAAAAATGACTTTCTTGGAAAAAGGGGCTCTAAACTCTACCATATGGCCAAGTTATATTTAATTTTTTATTGAATTCTCCAACTATAAATTAAAAATGTTTAAATTAAATGTCTAATAAACCTCAAATTTAATATTAAAATTTGTTTCTAATGGTCAAATAGACATCTTATTTGAAATTTAACATAATTATGAACAAATCAATCCATCGCACTCCCTTGCTTCTATTATAAAATGCCTATGATGTAATTATTAAAGATACAAGATTATCATTAACACAAAATGGAATGTTAATACTAAAAAACAAACTTTAGGAATAAAATGGCAATGCACAAGACACTGAAATGAAATGAAATTCATTGTATTACTTTTTTATTGATAAAGAAGGGCGTAGACTTTGAACCAAAATAATATTCTATGGAGGACACTATCAGCGATTACATATTATTAGTCCATATAAATTATGAATCAAAATTTCCATTTCTATCAAAAAGATTTTTATGTCCGTTAAATTGGTTCATATTTATAGAAGTGTCGATGAACATATATTTTTCAAAGAATACTTTCTGAATTAGGGATTCTATCAACAAACTTGTTCAATGTGGATCTAATAAAAGACACTACCTCTCATAAATATCTTAAATAAATTTATGTAAAAGACACCAAGAAATATAATTATCGAAGTATTTATTATATTTATATCACAAAAATAATATCTCTCCAAATCTTTTATATACATTTATGTAATTTAAATATACTAATTTTAAATATTCTATATAAATTTATCAATAATTTACAAAACAATTAGAAATATTCATTTTTTTAGTTTTTAATTATTTATTTACACAAATTTTACTCCAACTCCATTATAATATACAATTGTTAATCTAAATTTCATAAAATCAAAGAGTAAAAAATAATAGATACAACATTTTTAAGTTAATAGTATTTAATAATTTTTCCTAACGTCAACGTTGATTAAAGCAAAGCTATATAAGTGTGTGCACGGTATTAATATTATCTATATTATAAATGTAACAGCCAATGTGTATCGACCAAATAAATAACCGGATGTTCTAAATTATATATTTTCCATATATAAAAGAATTCTTACCCTTTTTTAAAACGTGTCAAAATTTTAATGTATTCTTTTGTCAATGTCTTCAGTCATAATCGCACCCTAAAATTTGAGGAAGCTCACCGCCAAAAAAGTAACGGATTGACGCAAACTGGGAAAAAAATAGAAAGCAAGCAGTCGGTTATTTTTGACAAGGGCGCCCAGTCCCTCGGGGGAGTTTGTAGTACTAACAAATAGTAGTTTCTTAGTTTGAGAGTCAAGCTAAGCTTGAGCCTTAGTTTTAACGACTCCAATACAAGTGTTTATAAATGTTTTGCTTTTTGGATTCAGATTTAAATATATATAAAGAAATATTTAGAGCATTGACTATAAAGAGACACAAATGACTAAAAGTCGCTAATTCTAGTCTTACAACAAATGGCTGATCTTTTAGCTATGTTCTATTTTGCCCTGGTAGATTGATTTTGCAGGTCCTACATTTGTAATTATTCGAGAAAAATTTGCAGAAATGGGCTTGCCAGCGTTACTAACAACCATTATAGAAGGATAGTTGAGTTCCTAAATTCAAAGAACAGCTGATGAAATCCCCTGTCAACAAACGCAAAGATGTAATGTTGTAACCTTGGCTACAGAGCATGTTGATGTAAGAAAACACATCTGCATCGTACACAAGCCCTGGATTGATGGCCATAACAGGGTTAATTTGTCCTGTGCCATATGCCAATTCTGCAACCTCATTGCCATATGATGTTGAATCCAACGTAGATGTTGCATCACAAATCGAATTGTGAAGACTTGTAAGGATAATATACATTTACAGTTTTTGGGAGATTGAGCATTTACCTATGGTCATGAGTGTAGATTTGAAAGTAGCAGGTGACCAATCGGGATGAAATGACTTCACAGAGGGAGCAGCTTCTGTGGCGTGAGGGCATGACATGGATGTTCCATATACTATGTTGAAGTCCACAAATCTTTTATCCAAGGATTCATGTCGGCTAGAATGTCCACCCCTGGTATGGCGAGCTACAGAAAATGATACAAATTTTGAAAATTGATGCAAAATAAATAAGATTGTTATCATGAACGTTCAGATCACTAATAGCACCATTGTGGAAAAATAATATAGAGCTGAAGAATTTTAATTGTTTTTATTTTGCATATAATCTCACAAAAATCCCATCAATGTTTGTGTTTGCTTTTAAAACACCTTTGCTTAAGCCCTGTTGCATTCCATAATACACAGATCATGAAAAAATGACACAGATCAATCGTTCACTTAGGCATAGCCACCGGCAGATGGCACTTATCTGTTGCTGCTCTCAGGGACTACCATCAAAGACATGGATTTTTTAAGTTTAAATTTTAATCCTTGCAAGCTGCTCCACCGATAGCATGTTAAATTATACAGTTCTGATAGGGAGTCAAATGAGGCAAGTCTCCTAACAATGCATTAAAAACATTCTATTTTGGCTGCGGCCATTTCTTTGAATGATGTGAAATCATTCATAACATACATTTCTTCTAACCAATCAAATTATGTGGAATAATAGTATTTTATGTTTTTGTTAAATGACTTGTATCTTGCCTTTATTAATGATTTACATATTTATTAGTGCATAAAATAATGAGATTTCATTTGCTGATTAGACAGGGATTAATTCAAAGATAAAGCAAATTGAACTGTATAGTCCCTCCCTCTGGAACTAATAAAAAATAGAATACGACAAGATGCACATTCTATCTCTAGATTAATTACCATTTCCCATATGCAATATTTACCATGTCTTTTATGATTTAAGAGGAAATAACTATTCGTTACTTTTAGGGTGTAAAAAATGTTGGAAGACTTGTATATTTAATTTTCATAATTTTATTTATATAGTATTTTTTTATTATTATTATTATATAAATTGAGCACCTTTAGTATATAAGAAATGAATCTACCAACTTTTCTTGTCATTTAGGAATGATCACCAATTGATTATATTTTTTCTTACTCATTGACTCCTCTATTGTGGTATTTACGTTGTGTCATGAGTGATGCAGATTTCTTCAAACTATCATAGGCTTTTTGGGGCCTTGTAGAATGTACATGAAGTTATCTTAGTTTTTCAGGACTTCCACACAAATTCCCTAGCATCACAGACCCTTTCTTGGGTCTTATTGATGCTTTCCCATTCCTTATGGAGTTCCCAATGATGGTCCCCATGCTGTCAAATTCAAACTAGCAATTAAAAGGTGGACAAATCCCATTGCCCTTGAGTTGATTGCAGTCATTATTTCATAAGCCATAAAATTAGCCAATTAGAAGCGAGCATGTAATGTGGGGTGTTAGAGATAGTAGGGTGAATGGTCTCATACATATCGAGTTGACAATGTAGGGACCTAATAGTATAGGTCCATGTGGGCCTAGTGATAGCCAAATAGTGTCAGAGTGTGACCTTGAAGACTAATAAGTTTTCAACATGTGTGCACATGGTAGACCTGAGGATAGTTGAGGACTATCCACCTAACCAATCAAGGTTTTCCACCTTAGTCGAGAAGAAAAAGTTGTAGTCTTTCCTTGTCAACCTTGACAAATTTGGGATCATATAAGCCAATGGCACGTGGACCCACTAACAATTGGGGACTATCACCCTGGGTCTGCCCATAGAGCATCAGTGATCCACATGGTCCTGCTGGCAGTGAGGGACTATCACACCAGGATCCTAAGGATGAAAACTTAAATGCCTTCTATCTTATGTGGACACATAAACCCTTGAGATGATGTATGCAAATTAAATAATGAATAATAAAAAGACACGGGGCCTGGTTATAGAATGAATACCAATAACTTACCAAGTAAACCAAGCCCACTATGTATGATTCATAAATGGTTGTCAATTCAAGAGTCAGGAAATTGGCAAGTGAGACCCTGCCATGTGAGTCGAAAGGATAGAGATAGTAATGTGGATGGTCTTGGACATGTCATAGGTGACAAAGCCATGACCCAGTAAAAGAGATCCATTTTGACATGACGACAGATAAGGTCTGTCAGATTGGGACCTTGAAGACCAAGCTGTGTGGACTAGTTGGTTGGATGAGGCACAAGCTCGAAGTTGATAGTCAAGGCCAAGATTGAGTGATGGTCCAATGACCTTCCCACGAATATACCATTTCTATATAGGCAAATAAAAACTAGGGAAATTTGCACATGGATCAAAGAAGAACCTAGAATTTCACAAAGTGAGCATCAACTAGATGATGGGTTGTTTGCAAGAAAGTAAAAAGGGAGCTACTAAAAAATAGATGAGGGCTATGAGAAAATACCCAAAACTTAAATAAAAGAGATGAAGCTTGAGTTTGTGCAAAGATAAAATTGAAGAAGTGACTCTAGGAAAAATAGAATGATCTATTCATGCATTATAAGCAAAAAAGGGGCTAATTATGCTTGTACGCAAGTGGTTGATCAAGCCAAAGTCTTTCGATCATGGATCTTGTAGATCAACAGTTAGGGGTATATGGGGGGAGATTTACAGAGCATATTTTCATTTCAAGGGTACATTAAACCTACCAAATCTACCTACCACCTAGGAATAATCACCAGTCAACCAAATTTTCTCTCAATCCATCGGGGGATGATCACCTATAGATAACATTTTCCTTTAGGGGGTGACTTCTCTACTATGGCATTCACATTTTATCATAAGTGATGCTCCCCTTACATCAAAAATGAAATTAAAGTTTAAAAATGACATAGAATAAACTGATAGCTACACCTGTAATTAAGCATTATTGATGTAATATTCTTGGTTGTGTTGTCTAAACTTTATCATCAAAATGTCAATTAAACTTATTGTGGTTGTGTAAAAATATTTTTTAGGGTGTTTATAAAATCCATAAGAATGTAAAATTAGGAGAAAAAATTAACTAATATATAATATATTATATTTTGATATTATTTTATATTTTAATATTGTATATTTTTCATTATTATCTTATTTTATATAACATATATGTATTTTATTATATAATTTATATTTATATATTATACTATCTTATATTATATTATATTATATAATTATGTGATAAATAGATATTGTATATTTTATATAAACATATATGAATATTATATTATATAATGTATTAGATAATTAAAAAAAAATATATTATTATTATTATTATTATTATTTAGTATTCTATTTTATTATAATATATTATATATTAGTTTATAATATAAACAATATAGACGTCACAATCATAATGACCTCCATAATTAAACATTTGTTGATCTCTTAGAAGAACACTTATTGATTTTGAGCTCCACATGTTTCATGCAAATTGGTTTAGTCGAATGGCGAAGTAAACCTAAAAAATGTTCTCGGTGTTATGTAGTTTGCATACCATTATTGGTGAGCTAGATGTGAGTGGTGGCAGTGGTAGTGGTAGAAAATCAAGATTATCTCTTAGTTTTGTTTTCAATGGAATAATATGGTTGTGGAATAGCAGGTACTGATAAGGCCAGCCATTATGCTATTCTTATGTTTGAAAGAGTTTTGTAACTTTCAAAGTAATATTTTCCATACTTGTAGAATGTTCTTATATTTTTATTATAGGTATCGTTATTATAGATATATAATATTTTTCAATGTTGAATTTATTCAATTCTATGCCTTATTATAGATTTCTATCTCATGACTCCCTTCCTCCCCTAAGTTCATGATGCTATTGTTTTACTTATTCCTCACCTTCTTGGTTAACAATGTCTATAACTAAGAAAACAATATACAAATATTAGCTTGATAATTTTCACAGAGGAACAAATGGAGGCAGACAAGTTTTTTAATTGCAGTTGAAAGAGTGCCCATAAGTCATGGAAGGGGAAGTACCCAATGAAAATAAAGATGATTGTGAAGGAGGGGAAGCTTTTGACATTGAAATATACATCTGATGCCTCAATTTAGAAGCCTATGAAAGAGATTCAAATTAATGTTAGAATAGAAGTAGCCACATCTTGCGTGGCAATATGATCTAAGGTGTCACTTCTAGAGGGTGAATCAGGAGGATACTCTTTGAAGGAAAATAAGAAAAAAAGACTTGACAATAACAAGATTAAACAAAGTGTTTGAAGGGGGCCCAATCTCTTATGTAGGTGGGTAGAGGAAGCACAACCTACCCATTATAGAAATAGGAGGTGAATTTTTTTAGACATTGAGGGTAGAAGTAACACTTATCTTTTTGAGGAGATACAATAGTAGTAGGCATCACATGGAGGTCATGATATTTTCATCTAATTATTGCTACCATCGAGCACTATGCGGAGCCTTCCAAGTGCTGACCCAACCCCAATGAAAACTGTATCCCTAGTCCCCTCCACCATTGTCAAACCCACTAATTATTTATTTGACACCCAGATAACACCTCTTGATGGTGTGTGTCATTATATGAGTAGTTGAGAAAACTTTAAGTTTTTAGGTCTTATGTGAGATGAATATTTGGGGTGGTTTCATCCAAATAATGATGGCTCTGATGTAATTAAGGTTTATCAGGAAGGGAAGAGGGTGTTGAGCTCATCTGTCATGTCACCCAATTACTTTTAAAGTAATCTTGAAGAGTTCCATGGCTACCCAGGTTATGTATGTTGAAATTAAGGGTGAAATTAGTTCTCTACTTGGCATCACCAAAACTAAGCTCATCTATAATTATCACAAGCTTTTCCATGTTTTCCTAAAGAAAACTATGATGCATTATCTTTCAATAAAAATTACATTCACTATATTTCTCCACTTTCATGGTGCCTCATGGATTCTCAATGGTATTAATAATGTATTAAATCTAAAATCCTATTGCCTTCCCTCTCATGCATCATACAAATTTGAACTTATTTGGGGGAATGTGCATATTTGTGCCTTGAATCCCTAGATTCAAGCTTTATTCAATGTCTTCCCATGTCTTAATCATTTTTTTGTCTAGGAAAACTGAACTTCACCAATGCTGATCAATTCTAGTAGATGGTTAACTTGGTGTTTTATTTGGTCCTCTCATCTAAAGCTTAAAAATGCATGATTTATGTTATTCTCCATGGAAATATTTATAAGTTGTATTGTAAAAACTAATTGAAATTTCTAGCTAAAATTAAATAAATGTTTAAAAAAAATCATTTAGCTCTTAGTTTTTATTTTATGGATATGACATCAAATGCTTCTCCTTTGTATTATTATTGTAGGATGCTTCTCGACATAAATGTTAGATGCTTATCCTCATTGGTACCATTATAATACACCTCTCAACATAATTATCTACATAGATTTAATTTTGATTTGGAAAAATAGTGTTGAGAATCTGGGCCATCTTTATCTCAAATTTCCTTTTTTGCACTAGAATCTTAACTTCATCTTTATTTGTCTACAAGAGATAGATCATCCATTGTATTGACTTATAGTTTTCCCATTGGATTTTACTTTGGTTACCAGTCACTTAATTCAAAATTTAGAAGATAATATAAATCAGTTACCATAAATTGATTTGGAATAATAATTTTTGTGCCAACCCAATTGATATTTAGAACAAACCTTTGGCATAGATTTATCATTGGTGGGGTTTAACCCATCAACATCAGTAATGTCTTTATGGTCTTCAAAATGTTTGTTTGAAGTAAATTATTTTTTGGTTTAGTAAGTAAATGCTTCGATCCATCTCTATGCGAAATTTATGAGGGAGCTAGCTTTTTTATTCAAATATTTAATTTAGGTAAAGTTAATTGATTTAAAATTTAATAAAATAAAATTACAACAAAATGAAATTAATTTTCCAACAATGGAGAAGGTAATGTAAAATTTGTTCCAATCATATTGAAGTTTAATATTATGAAAATGCATAATCCTTAGATCTAATGCTTTATTTTAGGCATCTTGATTGTTAACAAATTATGGATTAAGTCAATCTCTTTATGTTAAAATTACTATAAAAATATAATAAATAAGATTAAAGTGATATTTTTTTTAATGAAATCATTTCGAAATAAATTAGTGTTTAACCTTCAAATCTAGAGTATGGAATTTAGGGATGAGTGGGTTAGAGATATGTTAGGGTACAAGGATGGTAGATTATCTCTAAAGTAGACCAATTGAATTTAAAGTAGGCCAATTAATTTATAAATTTAGATAAACATATAATAAATTTATTATGTTGAGATATAATAAAAATAGAAAGTAAGTTTATGCTAGATATTAAAATGATAATAAAATCAATATACTCAATAGTAAATTTGGAATAGGAAAAAAGTAGACTGGATATAAATTGTAGACTAGTCATCTAATTTTGAAAATTATACCTATAGTCATGGATAATTTCATTGACGTTGGATGGATATGTTTATGCTTGTCTATGCCTTAGAAGTGGGTTTCAAGTATGTAATACCTATTGAAACTAAATGTGACCACTTATATGCTATTGGGTTCTATGTCACCTTCACTCTGGTGAATTCAGATTTAGGTCATAGACTGTTGTTCTTTGTCAAAAGATAAAACCCTAGTTCTTCATCCTTATATTGGTTATGGTAAAACTAGGGTGGCACGCATAAGTTTTCAATCTCCCAAACACCCATCCATCAATGATCATTTCCTACATATCCAATACTCTAAATAAGCCCTTAGAGTTATGTAGTTTTCTCCTCTATGTTGGTTAGTGTGTGTATCATGCAATATGTGATGAGTATATAGAGTGACCTAGCTTGTAACTTGGAAAATGTGGTTGATGGGATTCTCTTTGAATACTTTAGACCTGTAGATATGTTACACATATGACTAATATTAAAATATAATAAAATAGGGTTGTTTTGCTCATTTAAGTGCTTGATTGAATTCCTTTTATAAATCACCTTATGAGAGGTAAGAAGTTATTAGTTGGTGATTAAATAATGGTTGATATTATATATATACCAATCTCTTTAGATAATATCTCATATTAGATCACTTAGGTTGACCATATGAATATGTTTCATTTGTAAATTAGATGACTTTAAGGTACTAAAATCTTATGTCAGCCTAGTCATTTAGTTGGTATGCAATTGTCTTGGTAGTTAAAATATAAGCACACATATAAAACCTGTAGAGATAGATGATAAGTATGTTTATAATATTTTGAGCATGATATAACGTCTGAGTCATTATAATAACATTTTTCAAACTACGAGATAAGAAACATGCACAAAGAGATAATGTATACAAGCCTTTCATCAATGGGAATAGTCTAGAAGTTGAAAGTATATCCATGATATATATTTTCTAAGTGTAGAAAATTGAAGTGTTATATACTTTTCAAATAGTGTCTACATTTGTTCCCCCTTTAATTTTGTAATGAAATTTCTAGTTTAAAGGAAAAGAAATGCATACTTGGGTGTGGATAACACATCTTGCATTTGCCTGAGCCCAACTTGAATGTTTTGTTAGTGATTGTCCTGAAACCAAGAGCATGTTATAGTATATAATTAGTGCATATAATCTAAAATCACAAACATTAAAATGATATAAATTTAAGGAAAGCAAATTTTAAGAGTACACATGTGTATTGATGTAACCACGTTGATTTTTAGTAATTTGATTTGAAGATATGTATCATAATAAATCATTAGATATGTGATTTAGACAAATATAAAATCTTAAAATTTCATATATATATATAGAGAGATAAAGGAGAGATTGGGGAACACAATCCCCCAACATTGGAGAAAAAGTGAGTTATCACACTATTATTGAGATTAGATCAACCACATAACACAATCATACATATAACCTAATGAACATGAGTGATCCAAGTCAATTCACACTATAAATATGGTGAGTTTGGATTATTTAATCAATTATAACTCATAAATTTAGAAATATTGAGTGATTTAATAATATCAACCATACCAAAAATGAACCAAGTTGATCGACTCAATACAGTCCATCAAAGATTAATATGATGCTTGATGACAATCCATAAAAGTGGTTTAAAATATAAAACCAATTTAATTTTGTAATTTTGGTTGCACATTGCATAGAATATGCACCTTAGATATGTCTTATGTTAAAACTATTTATAATAATGGTACCAATATATAGAATTCTACCACCAATGTGTATTCAAATCATGTAATTATGTAATTTGACCAATTTGAAAACAATGTAAGTGTGGAGAACATGTTTCCATAATATGCTTCCACTATAATATGAAACTAATAACTTGTGTAAATGTGGATAACATGTTTCCATAACATGCCTCCACTATATATTTCAATCTTGGAAGAATGTGGAGGCCATGCCTCAATGGTATGCACTAACTAATATGCTCTAATTTTGAGATGAGGGGAAGCAGAAACTAGTGGTTACCTTACCTTAAAAGATAAAATAACTATATAATCTGTGTTTGAACCAAGTATCATATATAAATAACATGTCTAGATAGATATATCATTGAACCATGCATCAAGTCCTAAGATATATGACGTGAATCATGGAAACATCTAGGTTTTAGAAATACAAGGTTAAAAAATAATCAAGTAAACACACAAAATCACTAAAAATAAAAACAAAATACAATGGTCCAACAAGAATTCAAACAAGGGCATGTTCAAATTCCACACAATCAAAGGGACATGCCTTAGTCCAATGTTCACCAAATCAACAATGACATATTCTAATGTCCACAAAATAAGGGATAACATATTCAAATGTCAAAGAGGAAAAAAAAAGACACAAAAACCATAAACAATTGAGCATATTCAAATGATCAAACAAACAAAACAATACACTCAAGGTAGTGCAAAAATAAAAAGTATAAGCAACAAGCATAAGCATATTGTACTAGTCCTTAGATATATGTGTTAGCAAAAAAATTGAGTACATAGCATATCAAGTAGACTTCAAAATATATAAGTATGGATAAGGACATGTGTAAGGACATAAACTTAAACATGATAACATAAAGTGACCATAAAATAATACAACTTAGATGTATTATGATCAAAGAAGTGGATGCCCTCAAATGTCCATATGACATGAGTAGAGGGAAGGCTCAACAACTAAAAGTGAATAGATGATGTATATGTGTATGTTGAAACATGTGTATATAAAAAGTAATGATATTTTTTCCACTAGAATAGAACTAACAAGAAGCTAATAGAACATGTAGTTGCTGAAAATATTTTTGTAATACTTGAAGACCTTTTATATCCCCAATTAAAAAGTATCAAGTGAAGCACCACCACTATTAATTATGTGGTGTATCATCTTATTTAGTGCCAAATAATGGTTTGTGTGATTTCCCTACATTTTTTGATATTGAAAATAATACTGTGTGTAAAGGAGGTAATGTGATCAAGTTATGTTAAACTATTACCCTTAAGATATCAATTTGACTTCTATAGTCCTTTTGCACATTGTGTAAATTAGTTATCATAAATTTATTTTCTTTCAATGATTTTTTTTAATCATTTTTAATTAGAAAATGCAAAGGCATTATTAGCACATTTTTATTTTTGTATATGAAAAAGTAGATTTTGTAGTGATGTGTGGTTTAAGTCCAAACACTAGTTTAGATTTTCTAATGTCTTTATGAAGTTACTTATAGTGGTAACATGATATTTTAAAGCTTCACAAGCACAAGATATAGGCGATTTTGATTGAATATACATGCATATATTAGGGTAAATTATAGTTACGAATATTCATTAATCCATGAATATTCAATTTTTAAGAATTTGATTTTAGTGATTATGGAGAGCTAGTACATAGAACTGAGTCACCTAAAAAATTAGAATGTAATTTATTTTATAGATGGGACCATCAAATGTTTAAAATATCTCAAAGAAATAATATGCCTCATTCACATATACATATATATACACACTAAATATGATTTTGTATATCGGTACAAAAAGTCACTGTGTGCATTGAAGAAATAAGACAGATAGGTTGGGGGGTAAAGGAAAAATATATCAAATAAATTTCAAAACCTTAATCTAATTGCCTATTTGAATTCCTCTTGAAGAACTATATATTTTTGGAACAAATTTAAAAAATGTCAAATTAATTTGAGTTTGTATGTAAAATTTATGATCTCAGGAAGTTAGAAGCCATTTGGATAGTAATGCAATCGAATGATTGCATTACATATGCAGTCGTTTAATTACATTACTATACAACTAGTTGCCATCTTCCTGAAACTATAACTTTTGCATATGAACTCAATTTGGGATTTATTTTTTATTTTTAAAATTGCATATATATTTGAGAGGAATCCAAATATGTAATAATATTTAGGTTTAAAGAAGTTTTTGATTGTTTTTGTTTCTTTATCCCACAACTTATAGGTTTAGATAAGCAAGGTTTTACCCACAATAAATTCACCAACACACCTACAAATGTTCCATGATTTAAAAATAAATATCTATAGATTCATTATCAAAATATAAGGGGATTTCTAATAAAGGCTCTTAAAATTTACCCTGACATATACTTTCTATGAATTTAGAAAGAGTTTGTTTTTTACCTTCTCTAGGTGCTATAAAATGGACCATTTCTTGGTTAGAGGGATAATATCTATCAGGTTTCTCAAGGATAGAAAAGGTAAGAGAATCCAATTTGTTCATTTGAAATGTTGTAGATATCAAAATTAGGATAGGATATGAGAGACACATAAACTTTAGGGAATAATCCATAGTGTTGGTATAATATATATATACATATATATATATATATATATATATATATATATATATATATATATATATATATACATATATATATATATATATACACACACATATATATATATATATATATACATATATACATATATATATATATATATATATATACACACACATATATATATACATATATATATACATATATACACACACACACACACACACACACACACATACATATATATATATATATATATACACATATATATATATATATACACACACACATATATATATATATATACACACATATACACACACACACACACACACACACACACACACACACACACACACACACACACACAAATGTATGTATATGATTTTTGGAACAAATTTAAGAAAATTATATATGAGAAAAAGCATGAAGCTTTTAAAACTCCTTAGAATATTTTGAAATCATATAGATTGAGCTCACCAAACATTTAACCCTAAAATATATATTAGGGAATCTAGTGTTAAAAGGGTTAGAGATCATTCAAGGCACAATGATGGTAAATTATCTCTAAAGTAGGTCAATTAATTTTCAAATTCAGATAAACATATATTAAATATATTATGCTAAGATATGCTAAAAATATAAATTATAATTATGTTATATATAGTAATGATAGTGAAAATAAGATGTTTAGTTATTCAGTTATGATGTTAATACAAATCTAGAAATGGAGTGTGAATAAATTAGACTGGATATAAATTCTAGATTAGTCATTTGATTATAGAAATTATACCTATGTAGTTACATACAATTGCATCAACTTGGAATAGTTATGTTGATGCTTCTATCTAACTTAGATGTAGGTGTTTAGTATGGAATACCTATTAAAACTAGATGCAACCACCTATATACTTTTATATTCTATGTCGCCTTTGTTTTGGTTCATGCATATTTGGATCATGGACTATTTATCCTTGTGAAATGATAAAATACTAGATCTTCATCTTCATATTAGTTGTGACAAAAAATGGGTTATTGGGCACATGGTGTTGAGCTGTCCTAAAGACCCTTATGTCAATAATCATTGACTACATCACCAATATTTTGAATAGGGTCTCATAATTATGTATTTCTCTTGTATGAGTTGGCTTGTGTGTGTATCATGAAATGTGTGATAAGCAAGTACATAGAGTGATCTAGATTTTAACTTGGAAAATGTGGATCACAAAATAATCATCTAGTATTTCAAATCTAAATATGTGTTGTCTCTATGAATGATGTGAAAATATGAGAAAATAGGGAAGCTTTTTCACTTGAGTTCTTGATTAAATGCATTTGGTAAATTTTCTTGTGAGAGGTAAGAAGTTGGTAGGTGGTGAATGAAATATATTTGATCTTGCATATATAATAATCCCTTTGGAGAATATCTTGAATTAAAGCATTTAGGTCAACCATAGGAATAGGTTTCATTTTAAAATTGGATGACTTTAGGGCACTAGACACTTGCACTTGAATAGGACACTTATGTTGACATAGATGTCTAGTTGGAATGTAAGTGTCTGGGTGACGATAAAATAAACAAAGGTCTAAAACTTGTAGAAATAGATGATATTCATGTATATAACATTTTGAGCATGATATAAGGTGTGAGTCATTAGAATAACACTAGTTGGACTAAGATATAAGCAAATATACAGAAAGAGATAGTGTATTGAAACCTTTCAACTATAGGAAGGGTCTAAATGTTGAAGCTACATCCATGATATATATTTACCAAGTGTAGAAGACTGAGGTGCTATATAATTCGTAAATAATGTCTACAATTAGAAGTGAAGATAAATTCTATAAAAAAAATAATCCAACCTATCATGTATCGATAATAAACATTGAAATTTAAAACATCCAAAAAAAGGCCTATGTTTTTAAAAATATAAAATATAAAAACTATAATATATATATATATATATATATATATATATATATATATGTATGTATGTATGTATGTATGTATGTATGTATGTATGTGATGTTTGAAAATACTAAATATCCAAACTTATTAAAAATAATCTTTGCTCATTTCTAATTTGTTTTATTTTTCATATTAATAACCATTATCCAATGTAATTAAATTGAATAATTTTTACATTTAACAGGTTTCTTTATCATATATATATGAAAAAATGATATACTAAAAAAATCTAAATAAATAAAAATTAAAATATGAAAAAGATTTAAATATAAATGAAAATATTTCAAACTTAATAATTTATTTATTGATCAGTTTATGTTTTTACAATCTATTATGGTACAACAAAAACTTTCACCATCAAATCTAGGCCCTCAAATTATACATTACTCATAAACAATAGGTAATATATGTTGAAATTTAAATGAAATCATTATTCTAAAAAATATGTCTGAATTTTTTAATTTTAAAGTCTAATTATGTTTTCCTCATAATTAAAAGTTTAGGATGACTATAATGTTACAATATTTAAGGTTATGGGTTTATATTGAAGATTAAAAATTTAAGAGTGTATTATATTTAAGATTTAAATTTTCTAAATGTTAAGGTTAAAAGACAATTCATGAGTTTATAATATTTAAGTAAAATTTAAGGTCTAATTGAGCTTGTAATAGTATTCATTGTTCAACTGAGTGTCACGAGTGTAATTTGTAGGTTTGAATTTTGTGCTTTTATTTAGGTATAATGGGATCTATTTAGTATTGAGGGTTATATGCATTAAATTGAGAAATGTTGAAATTTAGGACAATTCACAAGTTTAACTTTTGTTATAAATAGATGCCCACTTTAGGCTTAGCACTAAATTTTATGCTTCCTTTTGGAAAGTATGTAAAACAACAATTCAATAATAAAATGTAAGTAAATATTTTTAATGAACTGTTTTCATGTGACATTAAAAAAAGGGGGTATTGATGGTTTTTTTCCAGATAAACACTATCATTTCAATTGTTTTTGCCTATAAATGTACATTTTTCCTTTTAAAATACAATGCAACTCAAACCATATTCATGTCGTGGTTATGTTAAACTATTTTATTTTTTTAAGGAGTGTATGTGATTATGAGATGATGTTTGATCCAAATTTTTGTTTGATATAGGATTCAAATACATTTGATATAAATTCATCAACATTTTCAGTTTGTAATGTCCTAATATAATATTGTCCTTTAATTTCAATCATTATTCTAAACTTTTAAAAGATTTTGAAGGCTTCTAATTTTGTTATAAAAATTATATTTAAGTCATTCTATTTTAGTGATCAATGAAATTATGAAGTACTTATAACCATTAGTAGAAAGAATAGGTAGAGAACACAAATTACAATGAACTCGCTATATTTTTATTTTGGATTTTTATTCTAAAATTTCAAATGGTTTCCTTTCATTGTTAGCCAATATGCAATATTCATATTGTTTAATATTTTTGGGCAGTGTTGGAAAATCTACAAAACTATTTTTTTACATTATGTAAATGTTATTAGTATGCCCAAATCTTTCATGCCAAATAAGACTTGATGGAATTCCTTCTTTAGTAAGATAAGTAAAATTTCCTACACCTAATTAGTGACCCATTAGTCTTAGGAATTTCCTTTCTCAAATCCAACCATAACTATTATATTATCAAATTTTAATCTCATCTCCACCTCTCCATCATCCAAGAGAATGAAATGGCCTTGTTTCCATATAAGCAGTAGAGATAATATGTTTATTTTCAAATAATAAAGGTATAGGACATTGTGGAGAATGGAATATGGATGTTCTATTGATTTGAGTTAGATTGAACTAGGTTAAACTCACTAAGGTGTTATTTAATTCATTTCAGATGGAAAAACACCTCTAATTGAAAATTGATCTGAGTCTGGGTCTGAGGTTTTCTTGTTTTCATTTTCTTATTTTAGTTTTGTATAGGCTCTGATCTTATCCCATGTTGTTTTTCATTCATGGGTCACATGATTCCATTTTCTTTAACATTATTCTTAGAACAAGTTTTTTCCTTTAATTTTTCTTCTCATGATTTGATCATTATTTTTTCCATCTTTGCCACCTCACCCTTTATTTTCTTCATTGTCTTTATCATTTCCAGCATTTAAAGAAGAATTTTTAGTTTGATTACAATACCAAATTCCTTCTCATGTTTAACCCTAAATTGGATGTGGATTCCACTTTGCTAGATATGGTTAAGAATATAGAAATGACAATGCACAAGGGTGATAATCAAATCTACAATAGGACAATTAAATTCTAAACTTAGATACAACATATGCTAAAAATTTTAAACCAAGATAGATTAAAAATAAAAAGTACAACTATATTAAATATGGAAATGAAAAAGAAATAATGTACTTAACTAATTATGATACTAACATAGGTTTGGGTATAGAACAAACAAGAAGCAGATGAAAAGAGGATTCTATAATAGTCACCAAATTATAAATTGAGTGTCTTTGGAACCTCAAACACTAGCATCAGCCTTAGACATTAGCATCAACACTACTGTCTAAATCAGATGTGGATGTCATGTATGAAATATATGTTGAAAAAGGATGAAACCGCCTATATTATTATAGGTTTGTCTTCACCTTTTATTTGGTGGATTCAGTCATGCATCATAGATGGTTGCTCATGAAATGGCAAAATTCTAGTTCTTCATATTCATAGCAACCTTGGAAAATATGCGTTAGTGGGCTCATGGTGTAAACCTAACCCCAAAGACCCTTATATAAATAGGTAATGCATACATAGACACTAATATAAAAAAGGTCTTATACTAATGTAGTTCACCCCTAATGTGTTGGCTTATGTGTGTACAAGGGTACAATACGTGAAAAGCAAGTACAATAGTGACCTAACTTGTAACTTGACAAATTGGACTCTTGGGATTCTTATTCAATAATTCATACCTATAGATGTGTAATCCCTATGATATTAAAGTAAAAATAAATAGGTAATCATTTCTTAATTGAATACTCTTTTTTATTGAAACCCTTTTTTACCATAGATTAGGTGTATAGAACGCTTCTTCGACTTAGTGCTAAGGACTGAGGGGTATCCATTCCACCTAATTTTCCCGAGGCACACTCTTAGCCTCATTCCTTTTTTAGTATATCCTAGTATTTGAACCTTGGTGGATGTATAGGCAACACCTTTTACACCATCATCCTCTTTGTTGGACTAAAACCCACTTGATGAATGGTCTTTTAATGCTCTTTGGTATGAATTTTGGGTGAGGAATGAAGGAGGAGTGATTTTAAATATATACCAAGTACTCATATAAATATATTACATGAAATCAATTAATTCAACCATTATAATATATTTCATTTGAAAATTAAATGACTTTAGGGTATTGGGCACCTACATCAAGTAGGACAATATCATCGACACAAGGGTCTGGGACTGATGTTTTTGTCCTACAAAGTAGAAAAAAATTATAGGATTAGAAATTATAGGGACTTAAGATAATAATATTTTAAACATTGTAGGCAATATATAAGGTTGGGGTCATCAATATAAGACTAGTAGAGATAGGGGAAGGGGCATAAAATAGAGTAGATGTGAAACTTTTAAAAAATGGAAAGGTCGATAATTGAGATGAACAACCAAGGTCTAAGTTTCTCAAGTGTCAAATAATGAGGTGTTATATAATTTATAAATAACTACATCTCTTCCCACTTTAATCTAGTAATGAAATTACTAGTTTAAAGGAGAAGAAATGCATACCAAGGTGTGTATAACACATATTGCCTTTATGTAAGCCCAATCTAAGTGTTTTTTTGTTAAATAACCTACAACTAAGAACTTATTAAATTATATAATAAATGAAAGTAATATAAAATTCAAATCATTGAAAATATTAAAATTTAAAATTCAAGGTTTAAGAGTACACCTATGTATCAATGCAATCATGTTACCTATTGGCAAGTTGATTTAAAAAGTTGTATCATTGTAAAGCTATGAAACTAAGATTAGGAAAAATATATATAAAGTGCATATATAAATATGGATACATAAATATTGGAATGCACATTCTCGTAAACTTATATAAAAGGTGAATTTCCACCTAACAGTTGAGATTAGCTTAACCATACAACCCAATCATAATTATAATATGGTGAGCATAAGTGAACAAAGTCAACCCATACCATATATTTGGTAAGGATAGATTATGTAATAAATTCCTTATAAAATTATCAATATTGAGTGATTTAATCACCTCAACTATACCAAAGTCAACCAACTACTATAGTAGATTGGCTCAATACAATTAGTAAGAATATGCCCTAGTGGTTGATCGCAGACCATTGAGGAGTTTTGAAATCTGCAATTGGTTTTAATTTTGCAATATTAGGTTCACATTGTATAAAATATGTACCTTAGATATGTGTCATGATGAAACTTTGTATAAAAATGGTACCCATGTATAGAATTCTACCACAAATGTGTATCTGAATCATATGACTGTGTGCTTTGGATGATTTATATTTTTTCACAAATGAGGGTATCATGCTACCATAACATTACCCCACTTTATATGGGTAAATTTAAAATATAAAATAAGTCCCAATGTGGAGGACATGTTTCCAAGTCATGCCTCCACTAGATCTAGGTGTGTTGAAAACTAAATAAGTGTGGAGAACATGCTTCCAAAACATGACCCTACTAAATCTAAATATTATGCCCAATGTGGATAACATGCCTCCATGGCATGCCCCCACTGATAAGCCTCTTTTGACGTGAGTGAAGATATGAACTGGTAATTATATCAACTGAAAAGGAAAAGACAACTGAATAATTTATAAATAGACCATGTAGCATATAGAATAACATGTATAGGTAAATGTATCATTGAAGCAAATAGAAAAATGTGATCACATGAAATCCTAAGATGCATGATAAAGATAATGATAACATATATATAATAATACAATAAGCTTAATAATCAAACAAGCATAAACACAAGAGCACTCAAAAGCAAGTCAACATACAATGGTCATAGGAGATCGAAAATAAGGGACATGTTCAAATGTTATACAATAAAATGGATGTGTCTTATTAAAATTTCAAAAGAATGTAGGAAGCGTCTATTGAAGATAAAAAATTGGTATCATAGCCAAGCAAAGAATTACTATTGGAATATCTCTGTAAGAATTTCTTGTTGAGCTTTTGAGTTTCTCTGCTTTGTAAAATTCTTTAGGAAAGTCATTGCATTGAGTCCCTGGCCATTTTTAAATTGTCATAGGCCCTTTTATCTCTACATCTCTATTTACCTTACCAGAATTTTCTCGCTTACTAGAACCTTAATCTTCCACAATGGAATTCGGTAAATCCCAAACTTATTCCACAGTAGAAATTATGAATGAATCTGAATTAGAAGGAATGTATGAACTCCCTCCTTTTATCTCAGAACAATTGTCTAATTGTCCAAACATTGAAGTTACTGAAGAAAACTTTGAAAAAGAAAATAGCTTGTATAAACCTCCAACTATTAGAGCTTCACAAGTATATAAAAAGTTTGAGCTTCTAAAATCAAAGTTTGTGTATAAATATACCTATTTGTCATTTTTAAAGCCTAGAATCAAATTAGTCGAATTAACTCTTAGTTATAATCCCAAGGGGAACTTTCAAAAAAAATATTATCGTTATTGCCTGAACCTGAAATCAATTATATCAGGTCACATGGAGATGTAAAATTTGTACATTTTGGTCTTATAAGAGTCCATATAACTCCATTGATTCCTAGAAATATTAAACCTATTATATATTTAGCCTTGTGTGATAGATGCCAAGTAAGCTTTAAACATGCCTGCCAAATATCAAGCCTTGGCCGTGTAAATAATGAAGTCATTTGTTTTGAGTTTTGTCTGAACCTCTCTGTTGCAGTCCATGACAAAGGATGTAAAGAAGTCAAGTTTGGTTCTTTAGATTGTTGGGGATTATTCACCTCCCTTTTTGGTGTGGATATGTTTGGTGAATTTAAGTATGCCTCCATTTATATTTCTATCTTATATAGTATGACTAATACGAACCACCCAAAGATCCTTGAAAATCTACCATATGCCAAAAGACTTAGCAGTACTCTCCAACTTCAAAATGGTCATATAGAGTCTGTTGAGATACCTTCTGATTGAAAACTTGACTGGTTGAAAAAAATTTCCCCTAAAATGAAAGGTCAAGCCACAATACATAAGAGTGCTTGTAGAACTGTTAATATTCTTCCCAGATCTTTGTCTATAAATTCTTTTATTCTTTCTCCTTCTAGACCATAAACCTCTTCCTCTCGAAGAGCTATAAAAATAGGTCATATTCTAAGTGAAAATGAAGAAATTAATCAGTGACTTGATCTTAAACATCAATTACCTTGTACAATGATGAATCTTCTAAGAGAAGATACCTTAGAGTTTTATACAGAAAACAATGTAACTCTGTATAAAGGTGGACGATGGCCACCACACAAAGGAATCCATAAGTAGCCCACAAGAATAGTACAATATTTCTCTGTTGCTTACCAAGGAGATATTGAACCTTCTAATAATGAATTTAAGCATATAAATTATGTGTCTAGGTTCAATTCTCATCTATCAGAGAATTTTGATGATCTCTGCTGAGATATTGTATATATCCAGAATAGTATAGATAAACTCACTATTCTTGAAGACAATACTAATGCCCTCTATACAAATATACAAAGCCAATTGTCTTTTATTGATTCTAAGTTAATAGCTTTGGATGAAAGTCTTGAATGGCTTTCTAAACAAGATCAACAGGCAAAATCTTCAGTTAGTCAGTTAACCTACAGAGTGTATCTCAATCCAAATTTTAAGCCCAGCAAAAAGCACCCCAATACAAATCTCATGCAAAGGACACATGTCCAACTATAGCCTTGGTACCGCAATATTGATGATTTGCTAAATCCCTTAAATGAGATTTCAGCATGGTGTAACTCTATGTGAGTCATCACCATAAATTTTCATCTAGATCCAGCAGGTACTACTAATTTTTCTTCCAAATTCTTTTGGGCAATTATAAACCAATGGTGAGATTCCATGATCGAAGTAGAACAGTTTGAGAAAGTTCATAACCAGCATGATCCTCTAGCTACTTTATTCCATTTATTAATTAATGAATTTGCTCCTCTAGTCACAAATCGTGAACTAGAATTAAAAAAATGGCTTCTCAAAATGGAGCTTTACAATTTAAAAAATTTTGATGATTTTGCCAAATAGTTCAGGTAATTGGCATATGAAAGTAAGAGCTTTTCCTTAGCTGAGATTAAGATCAAATTTCAACAGGTTTTACCATATAATCTCATTAATCATGTCATTGCTTACATTGATCTTAAAATCCTCACCATCAAAGATATCTCACTCTCTGATGTCATTGATTTTGCTAAGCAACAGGCTATGTGTTTAGTCTCTGAGACTAAATCCATTCAAAATCTCACCAAGCATCAAGCCTCTCAAATCGCTCTAGCATTTCCTGAAACCAACCCTTTTGGCTATCAACCATTTGTACAGTCTCACAAGAAATAATAGTAGCATCGCAAGCATCTTTCTTTTTGGCATCACTCTTTTCCTCGTAAGCACTCCTATACTCCTCATCACCATTTCCTCAAGAAACGTCACACTGCTCATCATCTGTCCAAGCAGCCTATTTGCTACATTTATCACCAACCTAGCCATATTGCTCCTCAGTGCCGTTACAAAAATCTTGTAGTTAAAGCTTTTTTCACTTCCAATGCAGCCATGTGGTGGGATATCATTAATTTTGATGAATATCTCTACCTACAGGATGACATCTATGAACCAATTCTAGATGATCTCCTTGAAGAGGATTTTGAAGATAATGAAGACGCAGATGCTCTTGAGTCATTAGCTAATGACTTGGAACAACTGCTCACCAACATGAAATGACCTTGGTACCAACCTCAATACCATGATAATTCATAGCTATCATATGAAGCACATGGTACTTGGTCTCATCATCACCATGAAGTACCAGAATGAGACACAAGACCACAAACAAGAGGATACTCTAGAGGAGAAGGATCAACCAGAGGGAGACAACCCTTAATTCCAAGAATACCTCCAACATTACAAAGGCTTTAGCATCCTCCTTTGTAATTCTAGAGCTCTTTCAAGCCAAGTGCCTCTTGGATTAAGAATAAGTTCACCAGCACCGATTCTCTAAGAGAAATCCCAACACCAAAGATAGAGCCATAGTGAGATATACTGCTACCCATAGAAGAAAAAGAAGAGGATGAAGAAGTAGAAAGTTCTTTCTACTCAAACCAAGATTACTATCTTGGTGAATGTAGTAATTTTCAAGAAGAAGAAGTAGAGCAACAAATAGAAGACATCTACCTTGAATAACCCCTTGTTCAAGATCCAGAGAGATAAAAATTGGTATGTACAAGCATTCCTCCCTTAGAAATTCCACAACCAGCTTACTTAACACATCTGATCAATGGAAATTTTGCCCAATTTATTACTCTAGAAATTAATGGCAGACTTGTAGATGCCTAGGTTGATACAGGATCTTCTCTCTCCTTTGCTAAATCATAACTCATCCATGACTGGAAGACATTAGATGACACAATGGCTTACAAGAGCCTAGATGTCTAAGGGAATAGTTTCATATGTAATAAATACAAACATCAGTAGACCCTTCAGATACTAGATAAAATCTTCTATGCTGATTTCTTTGCCCTAGATAGGATGCCTATAGATATCCTATTAGGCAGTTCCTTTATAGACAAATACTCACCTTATGGTTCTACCACAAAGATTATCATGTTTACCATAGAAAATGAAAGGCTTAGAATTCCTTGCCTCATCTATGCCACTAAACAATTTCCTAGTTTAATGATTCAAATACCTGAGCTAATAATCCCTACTGAAATTAAGGCCATAGGTGAAAAGATTAAAACAACTATCTGTTCTGACAACCCTCAACAATTTTGTCAAAAATCTATGCTTGAGATGGATATTAAAATCATTGAAGGCAAACATATGAAGATTGGAAAAAATATCCCAATACCAGCACATGATTATAATGATATGGAACTCCAGATCAAAGAGCTAGAACATAATGGTTTTATTGAAAAATCAACTTCTCCTTACTGTTGTTATTCATTTATGGTTAACAAACATTCTGAGCAGAAGAGAGGAAAGAAAAGGATGGTCATTAATTATAGACCATTAAATGCCATTACTCAACCATTTCCATATCCCATTCTAGATAAAAGTTATCTATTGGAGAAGGTAGCAACATGTAAATACTTCTCTCAGTTTGATTTCAAATCTGGCTTTTATCAGATCAGAGTCAAAGAAGCTGATAGGAAAAAGATAGCATTCAGCTGCCCTTTAGGCCATTTCTAGTGGATAGTGATGCCTTTTGGCTTGATGAATGCCCCTGCATTCTACCAGGCCCATATGGATAAAATATTTCAAGGCACATCTAATTTCTTGTGTGTGTACATAGATGACATACTAATTTTTAGTCATTCACTTTCTGACCATTTTACTCATCTCTCCAGATTCTTTGAATTAGCATAAGATGCAAGAATTGTTTTATCAGAAACAAAGATTCAGTTAGGCAAAATTGAATGCAATTTTCTTGGAATGGTAATCCAAGATTCAAAACTACAAGTTTAGCCACATATGAAAGAAAAGGTCATCATTTTTCCATATATTCTGGATAAATCCAAGCTTCAAGCTTTTTTTGGGATTATTGAATTATCTAAATAGTTTTTATCCTAACTCTAGTGAAGGCAGGTTTCTGCTTCAAGAACTTCTCTATAAAAAGAAAGCTTTCAAATGGAAGGAAGAACATACAATTTCTATTCACAAAATCAAATCTAAAGTGGTCTTACTTTTTGATTTTTATATCCCAAAATCTGACCAAATGATAGTTTATACTGATGCCTCCAACACTGCATGGGGAGGAGTACTTGTTTGTGTACATAATAATAAAGAATTTTTCTATGAATTATCTAGTGGAGTATTCAGTACTGATGTTCTTAAATGGATCTCTTTTGATAAGGAGATCTATGTTGTCAAAAAGTGCTTAGATAAGTTTATGTTAAAACTTCTACATTTACCACATTTTATTATAAAAACTGATTGTACTAGATTTCTGACCTTTTGAGAAAAGGATCATGGTTGGAAAGATGGTCGTGGTAAATATGTTAGATGGCAAGCTTTTTTCCTTTATTTCAACTTCTCTATAGAACACATAAAAGGTACTGAGAATATTACAGCTGATTGGCTCAACAAAAATCCACCCGCTACACTCATGCATCAACCCATTCCTAGTTTCAATTTAACCAAAATTTACAACCAAGGATTTGCTTCCTTGAATATCCTCGTCCAACAACAAATCCTTCATAAAGGGTTGCATCTGTTTTATACTAGGATTTCTTATGCAGTAGGCCAATATCTATAAATGTCTTCAACAATGACGATACAAGGCAATCATCATCAAAATACTGGTGTTATCTTCATAGAAAGCTTAAATAGTGAATTCTTATTTTATCAATTCACTAAACTCTTAAAGTGTCCTTTATGGACATCGCTGATTAAAATATGGTCTCCACACAATGAACATCTGTATAGGTGGATAGCAAGATACAGACCACATCGTATTCATGAAGAGGAGAACCATGATTAAGACACAGTCGTACATACGATCATAAGAAGATAGCTGGAATGGGAATCTTACTTCTACATCACTCCTCATTGTCACGCATGTGAAGCTGGACCCTAGCATTAGCATATTTCTAGTACCTTCCAGCTAAGGTGTCTTTTACAGCTGATAAGTGAAGATGACCTCATGACTGAAGCGAAAGCAATGTTGGACCCACCAAGCCAGACATCTTCATCTAGCACATCCAATAGCATCTCCCTGTAGATTAACTTTTACACTGTAAAGTATGATGGGACATGACATCACCTTGGCATAGATTCCAGGTAGGACCTCCCAAAATACTATAAATAAGCTTCTTCACCATAGAGTTTGCATCAAAAAATTTCTAAGCTTTCTTAGAAGTATAGTAGCCTTGTTTTAAAAGTATGCTCTTCTCTTGCCCTTTTTGAAGGACCCTGAGAATCATAAATTTAAACAAGTGTTTGTAAAAAGTGTGGTTTATTAATATAGTGAAGCCGTAGCTATTCGGCCCCTACCTACTATCACAGGTTTTCTAGAAATAAAATTGTTGAAGGAGGAAGCGTCTACTAACAATAAAAATTTGACATATTCAAATGTGAAATAAAGCAATCAAAGCTATAGGGTCTGCAAATAGCATAGTATATTTAAATGATTGAACAAGTGAGACAATAGCAAGGCAAGACATTCAAGGAAGTCCAAAGAGGAAACCATAAAAAACCATCATAAACATATAATAGTAGCACGTGGATCAAATGTGTTGGCAAAAAATGTTAAGGGCATAACATATCAAGTACCCTATGAAATATATAATCATGGATAAATACGTGTAAGTACATATAATCTCAAACATGATAATTAAAAGTGATCATCGAACCATATAACCTGTGAGTGTTAATATCAAAGAAGTAGATTCCCCTAATGTTCACATGGCATGAGTAGATGGAAATCTCAACATCCTAAATAGGAATAGATCATGTATATGTGTATCATTTTATCAAACTTAAATAGAAGTGTGACATGATGTGTTTGTATAATTAATTAATATTCCATCCCTCGACATAGAAACTACACATATATGCCAAGGAGCCAACATAATATGTAGTTACTAATTTTCTCTTTTCTTTTTTGAATGGCTTTTTTTTTTTTTTTTGTATGTTTGGAATATGTGAAGCTTTTCAACCTTAAGTTGGATCTTTGGCATTGTTTCCATCATGATTTGATGAGTTGAAAAGGTACATATAATTTTTCTCTTCATGCTTTAAATTTGTAGTATAATAACTAATGCTATCATTTCTAATACATATTAATTTGAATTTTTGAGAAAAATAAATACCTAGCTGATTTTCATCAATTCTAGATTCCATTTCATATAACCATAATCTACCCATTGTAAATGAGTGTAACAGAGTATGGGGTAAGACCCATATTTTTTTAAGGACAACATATGTCCCATAAGTAATAAGAATAACAAATATTTTCATTACCTCTTATCACATAGATCTTTAGCATGGTACCCAAGTTGTGAAAAACATATTTCACTACAATAGTTTTATAATTTCTTAGTATCAATGTGGTTATGCCAAATTAAGTACAAATCATGAATAAAGTAAATGTTACATCTTTGTGACATAAACTCTTTTTGTGTCTTCTTCTTTGGGATTCTTGCATAGGACATGGACTTTAGATTATCCCCATGTTAAGTAAAATCTACAAAATGGTCATATAAATATTAGGAATACAATATTTTTGTTCATAATCCTCCTTAGATATTTTATCTCTTCTTTTGTGTGAGGGATAAAAAAAAATTATTTGGAGGGAGATATGTTACATTTCTTTGAATGAGTAATTATGAAGGAAACATATCTATGCACATCATTATATAAATGGGTAAATGAATCATATTTTTTATGCAATGTTCTTTCCTTTGATGAGGAAAGAAAGCCTATAATAAAAATAATTTTCAATTCCAAATATGAGGGTCTAAATGCTAGCTCATATGATATACTTTTGAATCAAATAGTATGATCTTGAAGAGATTCATCTTCGCATTACTTGAAATTGTGTAAATGTGATAATGTAAGTTTTTTCACCTTGTGGATATTGAAATCCATGAAGAAAACATCTTCCAATTTTGAAAAAGTGGATAAGAAATATTTTGGTAGGATATAGAACTAGTTCTGAGCCTCATTGAAAATGCTCATGTGGAATACATTTAACAATAATTTTTCATCTTTTGCCCATTGACCAAAATAAGGTGCATAATTAATCACATGGTTGAATGGATCCTTGTGACTCAAAATAAGAGGTAAATATAGTATTTTAAAATATTTTGGATAAGGATATTTAAGTATACATTGTGAAAGAGGTTAATTTTTTAATGAAGTTAGGTTTACATTAGTATTATGTAAAGCCATTTGAATTTTAGGTATAGAAATCTATTTTTGAAGATCACAAATAGTGGTAATCATAGAAATAATATATTCCATGAGAAAAATGGTGTTTTTCATATGTGTTATAATTGGGTCCAACCCGCCACCTTTTTTGAATCTAGGCATATAGTATCATCATTGATGCAAGAACATCAAGCCAATAAACACAATTTTAAAGTTTTGTTAACTTGGAGGTCAAAAGGTTGTCAAAGTAAGTTTAAATGAGTGTATGGGACATTTTTAAGGTCTATTTTATGTCTTATAATCCATTAGAGGTCCTAAATATGTGTTATATGGTCTCTAGGTGTTTTCCCTCTAAAACAAGGAATTTCAAATTTCAAATGTTTGAATGGAGTATAGAAGGGTTAAAAGCATGTAAGAGTTAATAGGTGAAGAAAGAGGGATTAATGAGTCTAAATAGGTCTTGAAAATGGGAATTATAATTTATATATGTCAAATCCCTAAAGTGGAAGTCATGTTTTGTAAAGTCACCCTCACCCATACATTGGGTTGGTGAGTAAAGAGGTAGTTCTAGTAACCAACTTGATAACCAACATAGAAGTTGGTGAAAATAAAAGATTGTACAGGATTTGGGAGGTTATAATGGCATATAATATAGAGGTATTAGTCTCCAAGAAGGTATATAAGGTAAAATAATGAGAAAATATTCAGAAATTCTCATGAAAGATGTTTAAGTCCATGAATGGATTGTGTTGTAAAAAAGGTTATTTCAGTGAATATAAATAAGTTATTGATTTTATTTTCCTCTTAAATATGTATGTATTTTTCTTTATATATAAATAATTTTCTTTAAGTGATACTTCAAGGCTATATGCATGCATAAACTCTATGTGCTTGCAGGTTTAAGAAGGATTGATGAGCACAACCAAGAAAGGGTGATTGAATCATTGTTCAAAGAATAAGGAGGTCCATTATTGTGTACGTTATTTTAAGGTTTTAAGAATTATATAGGTTCCTAAGTGGTTGAGTGAATATTTTAATCAAGGAAACTAAGTGAAGACAGTCTATTCTTACTTCCCTATTCATAGTGTTGATCATTTGAGGTAAGCAAGTATTAGTTATTTTAGAGAAGCAAGTATGATTGTAATGGATATGGAAGATGGTGATATCCAATAGTGTGTTTACATGGTTTATACCAATTATATGGTGCTTAGTTCCCTGCTATAAGGATCAAGCTTTGTTACCCAATCATCACCTTATTCATAATAAAATAAACTCTGAGCATATAGTATGTAACCCTATTTGGAAGGGATTAAAAGGTTAATATTTTAAAAGTGGGAAGAGATAGTGTTTTCAAAGAGTCCTTAATATGTTGAAACAATGATAAAGGGTTTATAATATTCCATGAGGAGGATGTTTTTGAAGGTAAGTAACAAACATCTGCAATTGTGTATGCCCTATTTTAGGTTACATAGTCCAACCAAGAAGTGTTTAAAGAATAAAGAGACGTATGAAATGGTGTTGAAAAGTTGTAATATTATTGGGGAAAGATGAAAAATGAATGAGAGATTCCTTTGAATACATTGAAACCTTTTCCAATGTGAATTTTTACTCTAAAGCTACACACAGTCAAAGAAAACATATACAATTGAATATACACTTGTTGTTTTGAGAAAGTTATGGAAGGAACAAGAACTCTAGATTATTTGAAAATTTGATAGATATAAAAATAGATAGGTATGCACATGGACTTAGGGGATAATTATGTGGACATACCAACAATGCATACGCATTGTAACATAACATGTATACATTATTGTTATAACACATACACATTATGCCTTGGGATACTTGTGCCATAATGCATATGCATTATAAAATTAATGTGTACACATTATTTTAATTATATAAGTGTGTATGTATTATATAAATGTGTACACATTCCTATAATGTGTACGTATTACCTAAACTACAAAACAAAATAAAAATTTACTAAATTGTCATTTGCTATCTCCCTTGGCATTTGCATTTTGCTTGTTGGTGTTAAAATTTTGATTCTTGGCTTTTCATTTTTCCCTCTAGCACATGTTTTTACCTCTTTATCATGTGGAAATTGTTGCTCTTGATCCTGTATTCATGATATTTATGATGCCACCATGAATAAGAGGTAAGTTTTGTAGATTAAATCATTTTTTGTGAAATTTTAGCATAACTTGACTTGTAATTTTTCTCCAATAGGTCAGAATGCTCCACATAATCCTCCACCTAACCCTCTCCCCAACCCTCCTAAACCTCCACCTAACACTCTTGTAGGTCCACTAGATCCCGCAGGGAGTCTAGAAGATATAGTTGCTCACATAGTGGTGAGCAAAATTGATATTGAGTAGATAATTAGGAGAATAAGGAGCCCGATTCCATGAACACCCACCGCACCTATTTGGCTAATACCCTATAGTTAGTATTAGGTTAATTTGACTTGATAATGAGTCAAATTGATAGATGGAGGTCATATAAGAATAATTTTATGGCTTACTATGATGATAAATTGTTAAAATATGAGGTGAAAAAGAAATAAATAATAAAAGATCAAATTTGTGCCTTATTTATTGACCCAACCACCAATTCCCCATTTCCCATAATTACCAAATGTTTCCCAATCCACCAATGCCAACACAATTTGATTAAATAAAAAATTTAGGAGTAATGGTGGATGGTGTTTGACAATCCACCTTGTAATAACCATGAGGTCCCTTTGTACTTTTTGAGGGAACTCTATTGCGGTTTTATACTTAATGAAATTCCAAACTACTTTGACTATGGTGAGCTTCAGGGCTGAGGGAAAGGCTCCACATAAGATTGACTAGGTACACATCATGCACCTAATAGGATTTTAAGGATCCCTATCCAAAATCCACTTCATCTAGAGATTCCCAATGTAGTGAAGGAGGTTTTGGAGATAGACACTTTGCATGTGCTTAGTGTGATTATTGATACACTAATTCATCATACGATTAGACCTTGAGAGATATATGCTCAAAATATTCTAGATAGTGCCTATACTCGACCACACCCATGTAGTTTTTATGGTCCTATATGTATTAGACCTTCAAATGATGATGGTGGTGTTTTAGGGGGCTTGGAGGATATATTCTTGAATAATGAGTTTTTGGCACACATTTGGTTTGGATACATTGGGAGTCTCTACACACATGCAAATATATTTTATATAAATTTCCTGTTAAATTTTTAAGTTATTTCAAATTAAAAAGAGAAAAATTATTTCACATGTTTAACTTGGATAATATATATGTATTTTTTTGTGTTTTAGGAGGATAAGTTGCCTTCAACATCACATATAAGTAGTGGGCCAAGCCCTACTACATATATCTATTCCAGTACAACACCACATGCATTTATAGAGGTAAAATTTCAAGAGAATATTATATACCCTAATTGTACATTCATACACCTTAATTGCATCATTAGTAGATTTTATGTAAGAAAATATAAAATACCTAATATAATTTTGTTGGACATTGTTATTGTTTGATATATTAACATGGATTGGTGTAGTGTTCAAAACTCATCCTCCATCTCAAATTTTTTTGCTTTTATTTCATCTTTCAAAATATGTTTTCAATAACCAATTTATAGCAAATTGAACATTTTCTTGATATCCCATTATATGTGTAGACACCTAAATCTAGCCACCAATAACCTCTAACTAGGATTTTGGCCAATTTCCACTTAAAATGCATAATTTGGCTTAAAAACACTAAAGCACATTAAAATATTTGAAACTGACATAATTCAAGTGCCTATTTTGGCCAGGGTATCCCTAAACGAAGCAATGCAATTTATAGGCTAGCTAACTTTGATCAAATCATTTTGAGTCAAAATGCCAATTTTGCACCTAGGTACTCTAGATTGATCTTTCCTATCAAATATATTGTGCAAGACACGTGCCTTTGTTATTTGTTATTGGTAACATCCTAAATGTGAATATGGATCCAATGTAACTAACATTGCCTTCCAATCTAATCAAATTTTAGAACAATAATAGGGCATTTTGATCAATCTGAGTAATTTGTGTACAAAGTGTTTAAACATACTTAATATCTAATTAACCCAAATTTGATCCTAATCAAGAATTCCATGGAAACTTGTTGATCAATTTGTTTTGAAAATGAATATTAAATATCTGCATCATCAAGTGACCTCATTTTTTGGGAAGACATCCCTAGGAGATAAATGCCACAAAAATTAAGATTTGTGCCCTCCATGCCTCATCAATGCCTTCCATGATGCCCTCCATGCCTCTTAATTTCCCCTTCTTCCAATGTCATGATGAAGATAATTATAAACATAATTCCAAAAATTGAATTGATCTTTAGCCACACATCTCAATCCTAAGATGGATGGTTTAGGTTGATTATGATCAATCTCAAAAATCTATAAATAGGAGGCCTTACCACATGAATTTTAACTCTTGATTATGCAAAGTTATAATGAAGAATTTTTTACAAAGCTTCATGCAACTAGTGTTATCATGCCAAATTGATTCCAATCCAAGCCAAGCCACAAGCCAAAGGTGCCAAGGAGAGATAGAGGTAGCCAAGCTTCCATTGCCAAGGACTTCATGAGCATAAGTTGAGCAAGCATTTTGGATCATCCAAGGGAGGTAAAATAAGGTTTATTTTGTATTTTAGTTATGTGTTTTATTTATGTTTGTTAACTAAGATCTCCCTAGTGTCTAGGCCTAGAGATGTTATGCTAGTTAGTATGTTTCCTTCATTTTGTTTTCATTTTAAAACTAACACAATACTAACCATCTTCTCTTGAGTCAAATTCTTAGATCACATATGGCATGCTCAATGGGACCGAATGCATCCCACAAATGAAGAAAATCATTTTAAAGCTTTAAAATCTTTATTTGGATCATTAAAACTCTTATAATTTAATTTTTTAACTTTGTTTTGCCCTTTTTCTTTGTCATAGGTTTACATAGTAACCAACATCGGATAGTAAAACTGACATTGGTTGGATAGCTATCATCGGTCACTATTGGTATAACCAATGTCGATTAGATTACTATCATCAATTATAAGTGTAACCATCATTAGTTATATAATCGATGTCAGTCATTGTGTTTTTGAAAACACAAACCTGAGAGATTTTTTTTGAAGTTCATTATTTGAAACACTAAATAGCTTCAAGGCTAAAGGACATGCTAACATTTTTGTTATAGGAAAAAGATTTACATCTTTTATAAACATGTTTAAATAACCTTTTGCTTGCTTAAAAATCAATTAGGAACCTTGTTTTTGTGTTTAACAAAAAAATTAGATGTTTATGGTGAATGTTTTCAAAGTTTGCAACTAAGACCAAGGGATCAATGAACACCACCTCATTTTCCATTTGGACTTAAAATTTAACTCACCTTTTCAAAATATTTGTATTCACTTAGTTGTTTAAATTAATTTTTTTTTGACAAAAAGAGGGGTGTTGCATGTATGCTCTTCCATTTGTCCCCTTTAGGGAATCCTTGGAATCAAAATTGCCATTCCTATTGTAAGTAGCCTAGTCCAAGGCTTAGAAGTAAATTCATCTAAATCACTCCCTAAAAACTTGTCAAAGTTTGGGTGACCTTGAAAATGACCCTAAATTATTTATATTTCATTTTTTCTTTATTTTTATGTAAACTTGGCTTGCAAGGGGGACTTCATCACCTCTCATCAGTTCTTTAGGGAAGCTTTGAGCTGGGGTTTCACCTCCCAGCATTGATTTCATTTGGCTTCAAATTAGAGTTACAAACGAGATGTAGTGGCACTTTAGACATCACACTGCACTAAGCGAATAGTAGGATGTAGTGGTTGTAAAAAGGACTAGACCTTTTTGCAATAAGCCAAGTGATACAGACCCAAAATCCATGCTCTTATTTTTCATTATTTGGCATGAAATTCATTGTGAAAATTATTCCCCAAGAATGTTTGGAAACTTGTTAGATCTTAGATAAATCCCCACTTGTCATGAAAGTATTGTTGGTGTAAGGTGCTCCTTAAAGTCCATGTCATAGTACAATCATTTGAGAGAAGGGGGTATAAAAACCCTACTATATAATGTTCATTTACTTTTGGATGAACACTTAAAATACTCTCAAATGATGTATATATATGAATTCTAACAATACCAAGCAACCTTGTCAATTTAGAGTCTAAGAGCAATTAATCAGTGGAGTCTTGTCCTAGATTAAAGTCTTGTTTGGAGTCAAAACTTGGTTTAAACAAACAATTCAAACCAAAACACATGGTCCTCATTTTTATTTGAATAAAGAGGCATCATGATACCTGCATGAGATCATCAATTTGCCTTATTCAAAAGTTTATCAAAAGCTTGAGAGTCATATCATCCACATTGGCACAATTATGATACCTAATTGAGTCTAAACCTTTACCAAAGTTTTTTAAGACCTTCACTTATAATATAAATTTTAAATTTCACCTTTATAAGTTAATAGGGTTGATGTGTTAAGTGGTTTTGCCATTTTTACTAAACTTGAGGGAGCTTGGGTTTAATTTCCAATTTGGGTTGAAGGCCATTTAAGACTCATAATCATTATCACCACTAGATAGACTTAAGCCATTTTATGTTAAACACTTGCACTTTGAGTCTATGCACCATAAACATTTGGAGTCAAGAAAGATAGTGTTATGCTATAAAAATTATGGAAAACTATCTTTGCCTTAGAGAGGTTTTAAAACAAACTTTTATGGCATATCTTTTGGGTAGTGTAGCGTCGTTACACTGCCCAAAACATTTCAAATATTATTTCATAGACCCTCTTGCATAGATTTCAAATTTGTTTCTACATTTTAATACCAATAAAATTGTAATTTTTTGATCTTCTATCTAAAATAGTTATACCTTTCACTTTTATCTAGCTTATTTG
>JARHVA010002570.1:65000-130000 GCA_037957365.1 Torreya grandis | reverse complement strand
ATGTCTCCTATACGGAAAAATCATTGCCATGCCATATGAAGGATCACCCCACCTCATTTCACATTGTCACCTCTAATATAAATGTTAGAATATTTTTTATTTATGCTTCACATACAAAAGGTTAGAATAGATCAACTATTATAGTTTTGGAATGAGGTATGACTATTGATTTACACTCTTTTACTTAAAAACACCTGATTTACAAAAAACATTGCATGCTTTTCGGCATAACTTACACCTTTTTGTAAATTTATAGTTAGGAATACTATTGATTTTCATATCATTAAGATGTGAATGAGTGTTCTTATTTAGTCTATAATTTATGGTTGAATTATTTTATAGTCAATTCAGTCCATTTGTTTATGCTAATTAGTTTTGTTAAAATAAGGTAACATAGGGTTTCTTGTGTTTTCTACATTATTAGATTTCTTTATTATGTTTCTCTTATTTTAACTTGTATCCCATAATATTATATTTATCATATTATTTACTCTAGAGGCCTTTTATCTTGGTACATATGTCTCCCTAATGCAATATCATCTAGAGTGTGATGTGTAATCTTCAATCAACCAAAAATATGCATGCATGAATGTGAATTTATGCATGTTTCCTTTTTTGGGCATGTGTAATAGTCCTATTAGATTTTTTTAAAGACCTTGAGTTCCAAAAAACTTCCAAAAATCATAGATCAGTTTTTTTCCATCAAACAAGGATCAATTTGAGTGTTCACAAAATGTTGATGAAACCATTAGTTAATGTAGGAAGTGGTTTTAAAACTAACAGTGCATTTTAATATATGGTTATCTAACCATCATGATGTATGTGACACTAATGAGTTATATTAAGAGATGATTTTTATATGATAGTTACAAAATGAAATTCTTTAATTCCAAGTTCTTAGCATTTTTATGAATAGGTGGATTAGAAAAGACATTATTGAAGGCATAAAAGAGAGAGGAACTATTTTAATAGATATAAAATTTTATGTAATATTATACCGATGTATGTGTGTCATGTGTTTCTGGGTAAACCATGTAAATTTGATTGGAAGGCCATACATGATGGAAAATCTGATACCAACACATTTTTAAGCATGGCAGGAAGTATACACCATTCATATTGAAGTACAAAGAGGAATCAGTGATCATTATTTCTAATTTTTTTATTATTTAAGGGAAATAATTCTCAAAATAATCAAATAAAGAGAAGGCATGCATTTATTCCATTCCCAAATCCATTCATTTTGGGACAAAAAAAAATTTGAGTGAAATTCCAAGTGAAGTGAGATATTTTTTGGGAAAATATGTTGATTATTATAAAGGATTTTATTTATGGGTTATCATCTATGATGATAATTAACCATCAAATTGATTTTATACCTATATGTTAGAATAATATGAAGGCTCAAAGGGTTGAACCCTGTTTAAAAAATTTCGTAATTTATTATACAAGAAATTTAGATCATGCATATGAAGGAAGGAAAATTTTTAAGAATGTAAATAATTTTATAAATTAAATAAATTAGTTACACACACACACACACACACACACACACACACACACACACACACACACACACACACACACACACACATGCATGTATGTGTGTGTGTGTCTACATACATACATACATACATACATACATACGCGTGTGTGTGTGTGTGTGTGTGTGTGTGTGTGTGTGTGTGTGTGTGTGTGTGTGTGTGTGTGTGTGTGTGTGTGTGTGTGTGTGTGTGTGTGTGTGTGTGTGTGTGTGTGTGTGTGTGAATACACACACACACACACACACACACACACACACACACACACACACACACACACACACACACACACACACACACACACACACACACACAAGGGACTTTGATCTCTTAATAGTAAAAACCATAATCTCCTACTCTTATAATAAGCATAACAACCTCACATGGATTTTACCAGCTCTAATCATGATTTTTTTTCTATAAGCTCATCTCTCATGTAAAAATCATGTACATTAGGAGTATTAATAGAAAATCTAATACAAAAATACTTTTTTCTTACTGGGTGAGGGAATGGTGGAATTCTATTGTTCAAAGAATGTGATGTGTTCCTATCAACCCATGAAATGGTGTTTTTCCTAATTTTAAAGTAATTAAAATAAGATAATAATAACTTGTTATATCAAAAAAATATAAGGAAGTAAAAACTTATTTGTGCCTATAAATATACACCAATAACCCCCATTAAGAAAAACTTTGGGAGGTTGTACAGAAAAATATAAGTCTCAAAATTAGGGATGGGTTCCAACCACTAGGCTTGATTAGTAACTTATGTAAAATAAATACCAAATGAATCCTATGTAAAAAAGGACATATGTGACAATTATATCTCTATACTGAAATGAAGAAATAATAAAATTATAAAAGGTGTAGTATTATTATCATGAGGATAAAAAAATAAAAATAAAAATAAAAACATCCAAAGAAGTATTATAAAACCCCCTCCAATCATAATATTGAATTGTTGTAAGTGGATGATTTTAGAAAAAAGGAATTAAGATACAAAATAATCCATAAGGATATTGATATTGGTTCTAGGAAATGTAGTGCATGGATCCAAAAGAGACCAAACAATATAAAAAATATAGTGTCACTCCAAACTCAATTAGAGACAATACATATATCAAAGAATCCATCAAGAAGAAAATATTTTATCTAAGACAATATCACTACTGGGTAGTATGTATAGTGTGTAGATGATGCAATTAAATAATTACAGAACCAAATTGGTATAGTCCACATAAGTAGTGTTGATGATGCAATAATTATCAATCACTAATCTATGCCAGATGAAGGTGGATTGTGGAAGAAGATGACTACATGTATGTCAATTCCATATGCACAAACAACCTATGATAAGAAACATATAAATTATATTTAGTAATTACATACCTAAATAGATATGACTAACACAAATATTTTAGATAAATCTATGTAAAATTAGGGTTAATTTTAAAAGTCCCTAATGGAAACCTATTGAAAATATTTGGTGAATCTAGGAAAATTTGATTCATATTTGTGATTAATCTTCTATGGATGATGGTAAATCTATGATGATTTAGGAGGAGTGAAAACAAGCAATTTCCTATTTTTTCATACAACCATTTAGTTGTATCAAAATATAGATGCTAAATAAAACCACTAAAAAGATAAACTAAATAATCTCATCAAACTAATGAACCAAACAACCATACCAAATAGCTAAACTAGATGAATGCACCAAATGGCTTCACTGAACATTCATGTCAAATGACTATGCCAAATGGCTACACTAAATGGTTGTCAGATGGTTATGTTAGATGGATGTGTTGAATGGTTGTGTTAGAAAACTATGTCAAATGGTTATGTTAGATAGTTGTCTCAAATGACTATGTTAAATGGTAGGTGTCGATCGGTGTGAACTGAATGAAAAGCATCAAATAGTTGTGACAAATGGTAGTTTAATCAAATAATGTCAAATGATGATGTTAGGATATATTTCCAGTTGATGAGTGTCGTCGATATGTTGTTTGATTATCGATCTCTTGCCTTGTCCTATAAATACTCCCTTTCTACCCTCATTTTAAATATTTTTTAGAATAGATTTTTTTATCCTCCTTTACCCCGACACAGATAAATTCCCCAACCATGGAAATAAAATATAATTTCAAGAACTTACTATGACTGGACATTTTGAAGATCATACAAAAGCCACATGCATATAATGACTGGATTTTGAAATGCATATTTGTTAGTTTAGTGTAAATTCCATATATGAAATATATATTAGGTTACTCAAATCACTAATGTATTCCTATCACCCTAGAAATAAGAGCTTCACCATAAACCTGGACTCCATAACAATTTTCTTTAGTACCTCACCAGAAGAGATTCACAATCTGGCAAGTCTTCCATTTCATAATGGAAACACTGTGACTTCAATATAAATGTTGACAGATGATAACAAGGAGTATTTAGATTCATATTTCAGCTTGAATATCGGTTGAATTGTTATGTATTTATAATCATTTTTATTTCAAAATTCATCTTTTGAAATGTAACAAAAGCCAATCTATTCTATTCTTCAAGGATATTTTAACTTTCAAGTCAATTATTTTATTTTTTTGTTTTATTATTTCAGTTGACTCAGTATCAATTGAGGTTTTCATGAAATAACCACCACTGTAACAAAACCCAACATTTAATATGCCTTCTGGACCCTCTATACAAGGTATTTTACATTGCATATTTTTTTCTAGTTTTTTATTATAGTTTTTTATGATTGAAAGTTTGCATAATGTACTAGCTCAAACCACCCCCATCACTCAAAACATGGTGCATAGATTCAAGGAGATACTATCTCCAATTACAAGTAATAAACTTCTAATTTTAAATTAGCATATAGTTTTGTTTTTAAAAGTTACAATTTTTCTAAAATAGTTTACATTTTGTAGGGCATCCTCAATCTTTGAAGAATAGTATGAATTATTTTGAAGATCGTACAAAAGCCACATGCATATAATGATTGGATTTTGAAATGCATATTTGTTAGTTTAGTGTAAATTCCATATATGAAATATATATTAGGTTACTCAAATCACTAATGTATTTATCACCCTAGAAATAAGAGCTTCACCATAAACCTAGACTCCATAACAATTTTCTTTAGTACCTCACCAGAAGAGATTCACAATCTGGCAAGTCTTCCATTTCATAATGGAAACACTGTGACTTCAATATAAATGTTGACAGATGATAACAAGGAGTATTTGGATTCATATTTCAGCTTGAATATCGGTTGAATTGTTATGTATTTATAATCATTTTTATTTCAAAATTCATCTTTTGATATGTAACAAAACCCAATATATTCTATTCTTCAAGGATATTTTAACTTTCAAGTCAATTATTTTATTTTTTTGTTTTATTATTTTAGTTGACTCAGTATCAATTGAGGTTTTCATGAAATAACCACCACTGTAACAAAACCCAACATTTAATATGCCTTCTGGACCCTCTATACAAGGTATTTTGCATTGCATATTTTTTTTTCTAGTTTTTTATTATAGTTTTTTATGATTGAAAGTTTGCATAATGTACTAGCTCAAACCACCCCCATCACTCAAAATATGGTGCATAGATTCAAGGAGATACTATCTCCAATTACAAGTACTAAACTTCTAATTTGAAATTAGCATATAGTTTTGTTTTTAAAAGTTACAATTTTTCTAAAATAATTTACATTTTTAGGGCATCCTCAATCTTTGAAGAATAGTATGTCTCCACCTCCACCCTTGAACACAGTTCACTCAAATGGTAAGACTTCCATTACCATAAGCACCTATACCTAACAGAGGAACATTATAATTATTATGTTCCAAAATCCCACTTTTTTTATCAGAGGTATATCAAGTTCATAGGGATTGACTTGTTTGTAGGAAATTGATCTTGATGAAGAATATTTTGGGATTGAAAGTTGTGAATTTGGTGGAGCTAATTTCAATCCACATGATTTTATTCGAGCAGATGTTAATGTGAATTCTCAAGAGGAACCTTGTACCTCTTCACCCCCACCCCACCAATGAATGTTGTCTTATCTGATGATGCTATTACATCTTTTCCATTAAATATTTTTTTATCAGAAAGTATTATTTCAAATTTTAAGGAGGGAGTTATAGATGAATTAAAAAATGTATTGGTTTGGGAGTTTTAGGTGAAGGCATTGATTAAAAAAATAAAAGGACATTATCACAACCACTCCCAATGAGAAAATTTGTTTTCATTGGTGCAACATGAACCCACAAAGACTGATACTTTATTTGGCCAAGCTAAATTTTGGTCAGTTACTATTTCTAATAGTTGCAATGATAATGTGTTGAGTACTATGCTTAACAAGTTGGAGAATTGAATGTAGAAACCCATGGATATTTTAATAAATTGGCAAAAGACATCAACCTTATTGTGATTGTGAATGTCAAAAAGAAAAATATTTGGTAATGTATCTTCATTTTAATCAAATTTCATGTCATAGTTATTTTTATTCAAATCTAATTAGATTTCATTTTAAATTGTAGGAAACATTTGAGAATTTAGAAAAATAAGCTGATGTCCTCAATGTGCATATGAAAAATGCACAAAATTTTTTATATTCTATAATTCAATTCAAGGATAAGCTTGTTATATTGAATAAATATAATAACACACTCTAAAAAATTATTAAGGAGCAAGGACAGGATCCCAATGCATTATTTAATCAGAAGATAGATGGAAATCTAAGTCTCCTTTCTATAGGAGATGGTGTAAAGAACAGAAGGAAAATCTTGCTCATATTAATTATGTAGCTGAGAATCTTGTAAGGGTAGTGATATTGAAGGATGGTACAAGGAATTAGAGGTAGTAATAAATAAGGATTATGGTAGGAATATGGATGTTGTGGTTGAGAAAGTATTTGATAAGTGAAACCCCAAAAAAATGAAATTTTGATGTTTTAAACTCTATAATATTTGAAAACAATGTTTTTCAAAAATATATATTTTTAAAATAATAATTTGGAGTTTGGATTTGCAATGATCAGTTTGTTAAGTTTTAATTAGTGGATGTGCCATATGGAATGCAATTCTTTTTTTTGATGGATTTGGTGTTAGGCTTGAGCATTAATTTTAATTTGAATTTTAGGATGTTGTAAAGTCACTATTATTGAATATGAATTTATTAAGTTGGTGTAGTTCAAACAAAATAATGATGTGGACTACATTTGTTTTTTTGTGATGTATTTGGAGCTAGGATTGAGTATGGATATGAGTTTATTCATTTGATGTAGTTCAAACAAAATAATGATGTGGGTTGCATTTATTTTTTGTGATGGATTTGGAGGTACAATGGAGTATGATTTTGATTTTGAATTTTATGGTGTAAAGTCATTATTATTAAATATGAGTTTATTTAGTTAATATTGTTCAAATAAAATATTGAAATTAGTTATGAACTACAATTATTTTTCCTTTGGATTTGGACTAAGCATGAATTTGAATTTGATGAGCTTTCATCTTCTTCAATTATTATCATTGTTTTAGATTAAGTTTTTTTAATTTAAATTTGGTCATGTTGTTCAATAGGTTTGTCATCTTTTATCACCATTGTATTTGACCTGAAATTCATATTATTAAGAAAAAACGTTAAAAATTTTAATATGGTGTTACAATATCAAATTATAGCTATTTCAAATGATAATCTAATTAAAAATAAATTAAATAAAATGGAAAGTTGCATGATGAATGGATCAAATATTTCAAATGACAATACTATCCACAATTTTAATCAATTTAGCATTTGGAACATTTTACAATATAAAAAATTATATGAAATGTAATTCAGAATATGATAATTACATTAAATATACAACTAATACTTTGATAATTGAAAAAATCCTATATAAACCTAATCATCGCTAGTTACATTTACATCTACCATTACCTTGTCATATCTAGTATCATTATTTACGTCCTCTTTATTTGTCACTATATTGCTAACCCCTTTTATTTTAGTTAGAAAACTCCATGTTGCCAGAGCTCTTTCATAAGGAAACATGTCCACAACATAACATGAAACATACAATCTCAAAAAGGTTTCTAAATTTTTATCCAATCTATTTCAAAGTTTTAACTTAATGAATGATAATACACTTAATACTCTTTCATCTTCCATTGAGCCTAGAATCACTATTTGACAAAGGTCATATGATCAAAAATATTCACTTAGACTATCTTATAATATACTACTAGGGTAAATTTTTTTCCATAGCTGTGTAATTTCCCTATTTTATGTTAGTTCACTTAGAAGGTGATATTATTCAAACATCTAGTAAATCCTTTGAAATGAGTTCACTTGGATTTGCAATGATCAGTTTGTTAAGTTTTAATTAGTGGATGTGCCATATTTGTTAAGGTCAATAGAGTTGAATTAAAAGGTGATATTATTCAATTTTTCTACTATATTTATACATAAAACCTACTAATGAAGGATATTATTCAAAAATTTCGCATGCAAATTCATACATAGAAATTCATCTTGTATCAACATATTTTAAAATTTTATTACCATCAATCACTCCTATTTCAAGTTTTTTGAACTCTAAAAATATTTTTGGACTGCTTGACATATAATCATGTATGTCATGAATGAGCTCCTTCACTTTTGCCACATTAAAAAATTTGCCAACTATTTTGTATGCAAGATTCATCTTATGAGTCATGCAATGAATTGAAATCACTTGTGTGAAAAATATTGTTTGCAGTCAATCACACAAACTGTCTATATTTCCATGTATAAATGATGCACCATCAGCCTGAAAACACACCATCTTTGTAGCTTTTGTATAATCATCCATCCCAACTTTATCTTTCAAATTAAATACAACCAATTTGTGAAGATTTTATTCATTGAAATTTTATGTTATTTTATGAACTGCTAGTAGATGAAGTTTCCTTGAATAATTTTCAAAAGTATAAATATGCATGTAAACCCATGATGTGTTGTCAGTTTATGTGACCTCATTAATGGACAGTGAGATGAATAGTAAATTTTAAACTTTTTATTTCAAATCTTCCTTCTCAACCATTGATAGCTATTTTCTTACTTCCCAAGCACTACTATCTGACCAATGTGATTGTAAAATATCCAAAAATCTATTATGTTGAAATAAAATCTTATAATCTAAAAAATTAGAAATATGTATGCCTTTTTTTAGAATGTGATATACAGTAGAGAATTGTATATATTTGGCCTTTAAATGGGAATGCATAACTTTTCTAAAATATACTTTGATTATTTCCCCTTTCTCAACAAGATATTTTTTATGTTATCATTTTCATATTCATGTGCATATCTTACATGCATGCATTCTTCTACATTTTTTTACTTGTGTGTTCTTATTATCAGTTCACCTGGGTGCTTGACTGTCACATATACTTTTCCACAATTTTTCTCAATGATATCCAACTTTAATTATATTCTTGTTGTTTTCCTAATTTCCAGCTACATATTATAAATCTTTATTTTATTGAAGTATCATCAACATTTTCAAGCTCTACATGGTCTATGAAGGGAAATTTTGTTGCCCAGTCCACCTTAAAGGACCTTCCAATAGTCCATCTACTTCTCTTCCTTGTGAATATTTTTGAGTTGATTTTTTAGCTAAACATTGTGTTTTGTGAGAACCAATAATATCTTCTGCCATTTGAATATGATGATCATTGTCATCAGAAACTAAAGAAACATCTTCAAGTGGTGGCATGTCATCATCAAAATAATCTTCAAGGGGTGACATATTATTCTGGTTAATTCTTTATGGTGAGATATCAATGGGGATTTTTGCATGTAAATTTGTTTGAATATTTTTGAATAGTTAAAGTTAAATTTATGACAAACTAAAAAACCAATAAATACTTGTATTTTGAGAGCATTGTGATTTTATGGGATTTTTTATTGGCTCTTTAAAATAGTATAATATGCTTTATTTTTATGACAATTGGCTTATCTTTTTACCATTCCCATTAGATGCCAACATGATCAACGATGCAACACTTTAGTTCTACCATCCGATCACAGAGTATATGCTACATTTTGGTTATGCCATTTGGTGGCAACACCATTCTGATTTTGGTTCTAATCTATAGTCACATAGTGGAAGCCACCATTTGGTACTTCCATTAGGCATTATCATTCAGTATTTCCATTTGACACTTATGTTAAAAACTTCTATTCATTATTGTCCTAAGGTATTGTCATTCATCACTATCATTCGGATCCTCTGATTGACATTATTATTATTTGCTATTATCTTCTGCTTCTTCTATTTGGGTGATATCATTTGGTGTTGTGATCCTATAGTTACCGCAACTTGTTGGTTTTAGTTCTGCTTATTACCTTGTTTGATATCGGGGGTGGTTGTACTATATATATGTGGTAAATTAAAGTGTAATCTAAGACATTATTATAAATATTTGGTAAGTTGACCCTCAAAATAATTTATATTCCTAAAAAATTTGGTGATCCAAACCCATCTACCGACCCTAAAAATCTACCACAAATAAAATAAAAAAATTAGAATATTCATGAATTAACAAATATTCACCACTAAAATTTACCATGTGTAAAATATGATGAGAGATATCATTCTTGAGTAAATTATAATATATTAGATTTATCACAATTATAATAAGTAACTCAAGAGTAAAATATTTTAACATATATTTATTACAAATATGTATATTATTATATATCATTGTTAATAAAAAGTATAAGAAACAACCACTACTTAAATAAAACATCAAATATAATTTAAAAATAAACCAAAATAAAATAAGATAGTAAAAATTTTTTTGTGGGTGGTGGGGCGGGGAGGGGGGAGGGGAGATTATCAAAATGAACCAAATTAAACATCACTACCTTTTTATACCTTATCCCTATTTATACCTTCTCCCTTTTTAAGTGAATAATCACTCATATTTATTTTGTAATTGTGAGCATTAACTATGATCAAGAAATCTATCAACTTAGTGTATTAAGGATAATGAGAATTGAATATTTCTATTCCTCGCAAGTTCCCAATGAACCACAAAAATAATTGGTATAATTTAATGAAAATTAACATTAAATTATTTGTAAGTCATAGTGCTTAGCTAAAACATCTAAATTGAATTCCAAGATTTCATGTCTATATGGATATGATGATGTGTCTGGGCTCTAATATTTCAAAGAAACAATCTCATCCTTGATACATCAAGTAAAGTGTCATGTCTCTCATGCATGATAGTATATAATGTTGTCCATACTCTCATGCCTAGAATTTTTTTAATATTACTTAAGACTGTCATTCCTAGGGAAGTGCATAAAAGAGAGAATGTATTTTTCAATGTCTTCACAAAGAGTGGATACAAAAATATAGGTGTTGATCTTCCACGAAGTGGTATTAAGGTGTGATATAAAATTTCATGAAAACTTTTTCTAATAGATGGGTCGAAGAGGAATAATAATGTCGTAATTGGAGTAAAGAATAATACAATGTCTTATTACGTGGATAAAAAATATTTATAAAAATAATTTAAAAATAGATCCTAAAAAATGTTTTTTATTTTATTTTTAAATTATAAAAATGTATGTGTATTATATATTCAAATATAAAATCTAAAACACTTCAATTTTATTCATATCAATTATCCAAATTAAAATGGAGAAGAAATAGGGAAGTGGGGAATGGCCAAGCTATTCTTAGAAACCTAGTTATTATGAGTGTTGTGTACATATCCTGAATGATAGGGATATTAGGATGTTGTAGTTTTTGCTTAAGGAATTTGTATAATCAACCAAGCGCAATGCATATCTTAAATTCTCTTCACTTAGGCCCTATTTTTGGTCCAAGCATGCATTAAAATTTTGATATGTAAATACTTCAAAAATATGCATAGATTGAGCTTGTTGTGTATTGACATTATTTTTATTAGCTAGTGCCAAAGTATAAGTGTTAGATGTAAAATGACATAGAAAACCCATTAAATAAAAGACTCCTAATTTTGAATTTTAAAACTTATTACCATGTCGACCAATTCAAAAAAGTTTAAAATGTTCATGTAAGAAAAGGTATAGAATAAAATGGACCTAAAAGATCATCAAAATGTCCATTAGACAATAGTGTTGGGAAGGACGCTAGAGTATTGTGATCCAATCTAGTACAATTCTCCTATCCAAATTGAAGAAAATAAAAAAAGACACAAAATAATGGTGACAGATCCCTGTGACTCTGTCCAAGATTGACATGGAATAACTAAGACTAGATGAGAAGAGAGATATATGAGCATGAAAAAGTGATAAAATATATAAGAGATTAAGGGAACACATGCGAACAAGAATTTGATTCAACATTAGGAGCTTCTAAATATAAAAGATACAAACAATATAGTAGTTGTTTTTATTTGACCAAATTTGGGTGTGTACATTTTCCCACATTTAAATCTAGTAATGTGATAAAATGAATGTACTAGAGTTAAATATAAAGTGTGTACTTGTAGTTATGTATGTATTATGTGCTTGATTTTTACTATTAGTTTCATGGGTTCAATGTGATCAACCCAAGAAAAGATAAAATGGGCTTTATTATTTCTCTTCTTGGCCAGAGATTTGAAAAAGATTTTGAGTGATGCCTGTGAAGATGGATCCATGATGTGGATGTCCATGTGTTGAATTTGAGTAAATAACTATGATTCGAGGACCAAGACATGTTTTCCCCCACTCTGATATTTAGGTAGAGATGTGCTTAGAAGTTAAAAATATGTTTAACAACCCTGTTGGGTGAATATTTTGTCACCAGCTAACTGATGGGCAAAATCGGTGTTTCCACCACAACATAGGGAGATTTATTAGCCAAATGTGTAGGTCAACCACATCAAAAGGAAAAAATCTCTTCTCTCATTAAGGGGAGGTTCCTTATAAATATGAGGTGCTATATATATTAATATACTATAAATAAGCTAAAAATAACACACAAGGGTAGGATAACACCATCCATCTCTCTTTTTTCAAAGATGATGTTCACAAATCAAAGGAGAAATCCTATTGAAATGACAGAAGGCACTTCTCTTCTTTCAAAAGTGTTGTTCAACAAACAACAAAAATCTTTTTGGTAGTGACAAGTAAATGTAACAGGGCGTAATAACCAGCAGAATAAGGTGTAACACAAAGTTTCCACCTCAACTACCAAAGAGTGAAATACAAAGGACAATGAGGGCACAAAGTCATCCCAAGATCCTTTACACAGAAATAGATAATAGACAAACTAAAGACAAATGTGGTAGCACAAAGTCTCACCACAGTCAGCTTTAGGACACCTTCTTGATTACTTCCACTAGTTCTACTTATTTAATTAAATAGATAAGAATGCATTCAGGAAATAGACATAAGAAAAATTTCCTCAATAATACAAGCTATTCCAACACAAAGTCTAAAAAGTCACTTGTTTTCTCATTCAAATAATGAAATATGGTTAACAATCTAAGCTCAAAGTCTCAGTAATGCCTTTCAATTTGGGCAGAGTTTTGCTTCTGATAACAAAAAGATCTCCTTTGCATAAAATAAGAGATTACAATAGATAGCGCTCCAAGAAATACTTGGGCACTTTATTTCATGGAATGGTCCATGTTGCATTCAATGCCTTGAATGCATTTTTAGTTCTGTCAATCGGCCATACTAAAATAGGGCATCAGCATTAACTGTGGCATGTCAATTCATCTCAAATGTCTCCTTTTGAAGTATGGGCCTCATGGTCCTCTTCCTGATATGTGCGCAGCTATCCACTTCACCTTTACTTGATGGAGAAAAATAGGCCACATCCTTGAGTGCTCATGCTCTCTGATGTCCACTTGGTGGACTATTTCACCTACTAGAAATAACTCTTGTACAGATATTTTTGGTCTTTCTACATCATTCCCTCTTTCCTTAACACATTTTGTCTCTTCCTCATGATCTGAGCTCTCAGGCTATCTCTTCCCTTTTTGCTGGCTCTTTTGGCTTCTTCTTCAGCTGGTCACTAAGTTTTTTCTTCAAGTTCCATGCCATATTTGAAAATAAATAGGCATTTCATTACCCTAAATTTGATGTCCATGGGGACGTCATTAGTCACTTGGTCATCTGAACTACTTTGAACCTTGAACCTTTGAACCTTTGAGGTGTATCAGTTTAATGGTTCAATGGTTTAGGTGGTCCTATCGGCTCCTTGGTTCAATCAATTCTTTGGTTCAGTCGCTTCCTTGGTTCAATTGCTTTCTTAGTTCAATTACTTTCTTTCCTCTTCAATTGAACCATCTCTTTGAACTTGTCTTTGGAATCTTTCGCTTCCTTCCTTTGCTCAAAGCTTCCCAGAACCTTTGAACCATTTTGGTTCAAAGTTCAACGGTTCATTCTCTTTCTCTGAATCCTTTGTTCCTTCAAAGTTTATGGATCCTTTTCTTTTTTGTTGAACTCATTGAACCTTTGAACTTTGAACCATTTTGTTTCAAGGTTCAATGGTTCAACGGTTCAATCTTTCTTCTTAAAATTCTTCTTTCGTTTAAGTCTTTTAAAACCGTTTGAACTTTTCAAAGTGGTTGACTTTGAACTTGTTGAAGTCTTCGAACTTGTTGAAGCACTTAACTCTTTTTGAACCTTTAAATTTGTTGAACTTTTGAACCTTGCTAAAGCAGGGTTCAATGTTTTAATGGTTCATTCCATTTGTTTGAATCCTCCCGATGGACCTTTTAATTAAAATCTCGACATTGAACCAACCTTGAAATTGCTAAGTGTTTGGAAGTTATTCCTTTATGAGAGTCTGCCTGTTAAAGTTGTTGAACCCATTGACCTTGTAAGTCCCTTGACTAAAAATGCTTGAGTAATTTAAGAACCTGAGAGCTCAGAATATCTTTTGAGAAGGGAAGAGATAATTTTGGCCTACAAAACCAAAATAGTTGATATATTGCCCCAAAAACAAGTGACAGATTTTGGGAACAATAGCTAGCTCTAGTTGGGGAACTTCCATCGATTGTAAAAACAATTGAAAGGAGTAGAATCTATAATCTTCGATGCCTTTTAGTATGCCATTGGGCTACAGAGTCATGCTACCCAAAAATAAAGGCACAAAAGACAAATGAAAATGAACACAAAACAAGCTAAAGACTATACAAAAATTATACATATGTACAAGTTGATCTTATCTGATACTTCAAGGATTGAAGTGCTTCAGATGCCACCCACTGTGAGACAGTGAAAATGGCATTATGTCTTGATATATCAGCAAGAAACCATTTTCTCCCTAGAAGCGATGATTGGTGAATGGACCTCTCCACCAGTTATCAAATTTTCTATGCATTCCTTTTGGTTCTCTCCTCTTGCCCCATAGTAAGACTTGATTTCCAGTCTAAAAATTATGAATCCTTGTTCTCTTGCAGAAGAGTTTATTTACCTAATTTTGACATGCAACAATATAGTCCATTACCATAATTCATTATTCTTCTGGTTCAGTCCAGCACATGATCTAATTGTCAGCATCAAACACTTGCTAATGATTGGCATTGTCAGGCACACTTCATCGAAAGACCAACTTGATAGTGTACTTCTACTCTTTAAAGTCTTTTTGAGGAACCAAGAGGGTCATAGAGATAGCCAATGAATCTGCATGACTATGAAGCTCTCTAGGCACTGTAGATATATTGAAAGCATCAAAACATTCAATAAAGTCCCATACCAGATTGCGGTAATGGTGCAATCTTTTATTCTTGGTTTGACATAGGTTCCTCACCTAACAAACCATCAGTTTAGCATCTCCTTTAGCATGAAGGAGTTTAACACCTCTGTCTTGAGCTACCTTCAACTCGAGTAACATAGATTCATACTCGGCAATGTTGTTGGCATTGTTGAATTGTAACTTGTATGAAGAAGGAAAAATATCTCCTTGAGTAGATATTAGAACACTCCTGGCTCTAGCACCGGTAGAAGAGCAGTTGCCATCAAATTCTAGAATCCATACGTGACCAAAAATTGCTCCTTTCTTAGATTTTCCTTCATTCTTAGGGAAGGGTCCTTCTGCACTTGCATTGTGCTTTATTAATTCTTCTATTGTCTCATCTGAATCAATTCCTAGATCACCACCTATAGGACTTTCATCTGCTAAAACATGAACATCCTCTGTGGTCAAGAAAAAGTTACCCATTCCTAAAGACTCAAACAAAATTTGATCTTTAGGGGCCAATGTTTGAGTGACAATATATTTTTCCTCCTTCTCAGGAAGCAGTCTCTACATGATTTCTTTGATCGAGATCCTTGCTTCAGACAGGTCCATGCTTATTTCTCCACCAACATCCTTGAAAAAAATTTGACCAAGAAGGATGTCATATGAGGCTAGAACATCGGCCACCAGGACTATCATTTTAATCCTCTTTTCTATAAATGCCGCAAATGCAAACTGCGCATCTTTGATCTATCCTAGAAGTGGCACTTATTTTTCTTCCATGGAGAAACATCTACCAAAATTTTTAGTCAATGTAAGACCAAGGGATTCAACTACATTGGTGGGCATGACATTGTCAGATGCACCTAAGTCTACGATCCAATTGTTCAGCTGGTGACCATTTATCAATAGGGAGACATAAAATGGTTTTGTCTTCCTGAGAGCAGCAGGTGGAGTAATGACAAGGTTATTCCAGGTGGATGTGGGAGTCACTTTTGGAACAACTGGTCCTGTAGGGATAGTTTTATTCCTTACACACTGAACCAACTTATCCAACTGTTTAGGGTTAGATTGCAGGAATTGAAATTCAACATTTGAATTTTGGTTTTCTTGACATGGATGATTATATCAAATGTTTGAAATGAATTAAGAATAGGGGGAGGCAGTTCATCCTTTTGGTATTTAGGAGGGGTGGGTACTGGTCTACGACTCTGCTGGGGACACAATAATTTTGCACAATTTGAAGCCTCAAGATTCATATTGAAGCATCACCTATGTCTTATCCATTATCATTATAACCTTATCCATTTCCATTATATACTCTGAGCTATGAAATGAGAGATGTCAGAGATCAAGCGTTTCATTTTAAAAGTCAAATCTCTGGCAACTCCACGCTAAGTCGCCAAAAACTTTTGGGTGAATATTTTGTCACCAGCTAATTGATGGGAAAAATAGGTTGTTTCAACCCCAGCATAAGGAGAATTGTTGGCCAAATGTTCAGGTTTATCAAATCAAAGTGGGATAAATCTCTCCTCTCATCAAGGGGAGGTTCCTTATATATATATATATATATATATATATATATATATATATATATATATATATATATATATATATATATATATATATATATATATATATATATATATATATATATAAGCTGAAAATAACACTTAGAGTAGGATAACACCATCCATCTCTCTTTTTTCAAAGATGATGTTCACAGACATAGGAGAATTCTAGTGAAAACACTAAAGACACTTCTCTTCTTTTAGAAGTGGTCTGTAGCAAATAGTAGGAATTCTTTCCTGGAAAGTACTATAACAAAGCATAATAACTAGCAAAATGAGGTGTAGCACAAAGTCTCCCCCTCAACTACAAAAGAGTGAAATACGAAGGATAATGGGGGCACAAAGTCTTTCCAAGATCCTTTTAATAGAAACAAAAAATAAACACACTAAAGACAATTGTGGCAACACAAAGTCTCTCCACAGTTGGCTTCAAGACACCTTCCTGGTTACTTCTACTAGTCTTGCTTATTTAATTAAATAGACAAGAATGCATTCAAGAAACAGACATAAGAATAATTTCCTCAACAACACAAGCTATTCCAGCACAAAGTCTGAAAAGTCACTTGTTTTCTCATTCAAATAATGAAATATGATTAACAATCTGAGCTCAAAGTCTCAGTAATGCATTTCAATTTGGGCAGAGTTTTGCTTCTGATAACAAAAAGATCTCCTTTGCATAAAATAAGAGATTAAAATATATAGCACTCCAAGAAAGACTTGGGTGTTTTGTTTCATGGAGTGGCCCATGCTGCATTTAATGCCTTGAATGTATTTTCAGTTCTGTCAAGGGGCCATGCCAGAACATGGCATTAGCCTTAACTATGGCATGTCAATTCATCTCAAATGTCTCCTTTTGAAGTATGAGCCACCTGGTCCTCTTCCTGATATGTACATCGCTATCCACTTTGCCTTTATTCGATGGAGAAAAATAGACCATGTCTTTGAGTGCTCGCATTCTCTGACGTCCACCTGGTGGACTGTTTCACATACTAGAAATAACTCTTATGTAGATATTTCTAGTCTTTCTACATCATTCCCTCTTTCCTTAACACATTTTGTCTCTTCCTCATGATCTGAGCTCTCAGGCTATCTCTTCCCTTTCTACTAGCTCTTTTGGCTTCTTCTTCAACTGGTCACTGAGTTTATTTTTTAGGTTCTGCACCATATTTGAAAATAAACAAGCATTTCATTACCCTAAATTTGACGTCCACGGGGATATCATTGGTCACTTGGTCATCTGAACTACCTTGAACCTTGAACCTTTGAGGTGCATCAGTTCAATGGTTTAATGGTTCAGGTGGTCCTATTGGCTCCTTGGTTCAATCACTTCTTTGTTTCATTCGCTTCTTTGGTTCAATCGCTTCCTTGGTTCAATCGCTTCCTTGGTTCAATTGCTTTCTTGGTTCAATCTCTTTCTTTCCTCTTCAATTGAACCATCTCTTTGAACTTGTCTCTAGAATCTTCTGCTTCCTTCCTTCGCTCGAAGCTTCCTTGAACCTTTGAACTTTGAACCATTTTGGTTTAAAGTTCAATGATTCATTCTCTTTCTCTGAATCCTTTATTCCTTCAAAGTTTCTAAATCATTTTCTTTTCTGTTGAACTCATTGAACCTTTGAACTTTAAACCATTTGGTTCAAGGTTCAATGGTTCAACAGTTCAATCTTTATTCTTTGAAGTCTTCTTTCGTTTAATTCCTTTAAAGTTGTTTGAACTTTTGAAAGCAGTTGAACTTTGAACTTGCTGAAGTCTTCAAACTCATTGAACCTTTGAACCTTGCTGAAGTGGGGTTCAATGCTTCAATGGTTCATTGGTTGATTCCATTTGTTTGAAGCCTACCGATGGACCTTTTGGTTGAACCTCGATGTTGAACCAACCTTGAAATTGCCTAAGTGTTTGGAAGTTGTTCCTTTATGAGAGTCCGCCTGTTGAAGTTGTTGAACCCATTGAACCTGTGAGTCCCTTGACTGAAAATGCTTGAATAATTGAAGAAATTAAGAGCTCAAAACATTTTTTGAGAAGGGAAGATAGAATTTTGGCCTACAAGACCAAAATAGTTGATATGTTATCCCAAAAACAAGTGATGGATTTTGGAAACAACATCTGGCTCCAGTTGGGGAACTTCCATTGATTGTAAAAACAATCGAAGGGAGTAGAATCTAGAATCTTTGGTTCCTTTAAGTATGCCATTGGGCTACGGAGTCATGCTACCCAAAAAGAAAAGCACAAAAAAAAGAAAATGAAAAACATAAAACAAGCTAAAGACTATATAAAAATTATATATATGTACAAGTTGATCTTATCTGATACTTCAAGGATTGAAGTGCTTCAGATGCCACCCACTGTGAGATAGTGAAAATGGCATTCTATCTTGATATATCAGCAAAAAACTATTTTCTCTCCAGAAGCAATGATTGGTGAATGGACCTCTCCACCAGTTATCAAATTTTATGTGCATTCCTTTTGGTTCTCTCCTCTTGCCCCACAGCAAGACTTGATTTCCAGTCTAAAAATCATGAATCCTTGTTCTCTTGTAGAAGAGTTTCTTTACCTAATTTTGATGTGTAGTAGTATGGTCCATTACCATAATTCAATGTTCTTCTGGCTCAGTCTAGCACATGATTTGATTATCAGCATCAAACACCTGCCAATGATTGGCATTGTCAAGCACACTTCATTGAAAGACCAGCTCGATAGTGCACTTTTGCTCTTCAAATTCTTTGTGAGAAACCAAGAGGGTCGTAGAGACAACCAATGAATTTTCATGACTATTAAGCTCTCTGGGAACTGCAGATATATTGAAAGCATCAAAACATTCAATATAGTCCCATACCAAATTACGGTAATGGCACAATCTTTTGTTCTTGGTTTGACACAGGTTCCTCACCTGATAAACCATCAATTTAGAATTTCCTTTAGCATGAAGGAGTTTAACACCTCTATCTTGAGCTACCTTCAACCCAAGTAACAGAGATTCATACTCGACAGTGTTCTTGGTGTTGATAAACTGTAACTTGTATGAAGAAGGGAAAATGTCTCCTTGAGGAGATATTAGAACAATCCTGGCTCTATCACCAGTAGAAGAGAAACTACAATCAAATTCTAGAATCCATATGCCACCAGAAACTACTCATTTCTCATATTTTCCTTCATTTGGAGGGGAGGGTCCTTCTGCACCTATGTTGTGCTTTATTAATTCTTTTGTTGTCTCATCTGAATCAATTCCTGGATTGCCACCTAAAGGACTTTCATCTACTAAAACATGAACATCCTCTATGGTCAAGAAAAAGTTACCCATTCCTAAAGACTCAAACATAATTTGAGCTTTAGGGGCCAATGTTTGGGTGACAATATATTTTTCCTCCTTGTCAGTAAGCAATCTCTATATGACACCTTTGACTGGGATCCTTGCTTCAGACAAGTCCATGCTTATTTCTCCACCAACATCCTTGCAAAAAATTTGACCAAGAAGGATGTTGTATGACGCTGAGACGTCAGCCACCAAGACTATCATTTTAATCCTCTTTTATGAAAATACCACAAATGCAAAATGGGCATCTTTGATATGTCCTAGAAGTGTAACTTGTTCATTTTTCATGGAGAAACATCTCCCAAAAGTTTTAGTCAATGTAAGACCAAGGGATTCAGCTACTTTGGCAGGCATGACATTGTCAGATGCACCTGAGTCTATGATGCAATTGTTCAGCTGGTGACCGTTTATCAACAAGGAGACACAAAATGGTTCTATCTTCCTATGAATAGTAGGAGGAGTAATGACAAGGTTATTTTGGGTGGATGTAAGAGTCACCTTTGGAATAGCTGGTCCTATAGGGAAGGTTTTATTCTTTACACATTAAACCAACTTATCTAACTATTCAATGTTGGATTGCAGAACTTCAAATTCAGACATTTGAATTTTGGTTTTCTTGACATGGTCAATTATATCAAATGTCTAAAATGAATTAAGAACAAGGAAAGGTAGTTCATCCTTCTAGTTTTTAGGAGGGGTGGGTATTGGTTTGAAAATTTGAAGTTGAAGATGAAGGAATGCTTGATGTACTTACCTTTTAGCGATCACTGGGTCCTTTGATTGAAAAGGCAGAGTGGTTCATCACTTAGCAATTAAAATTATTGGTTGAGAACGCTCCTCTATTTTTTTCTTATCAGCTTACTGGACTGACTGGTTCTAGGACTAGGTGAATACAACGTATGATCTATCAAGTGCTTCACCTTTACTTTTGGGTTCATCTTGGTAATTCAAGAAATCAATGTTAGAGTCATGAGTTGATTCTTCTTGGTCCTCTATGAAGATATCAGTGTCATTTTCAGGGTTCAACTCAAGCTGAAATGAGAAATCAGATTCTATTTCAAGATATCCAACTACTGAATTTGTTGGAGGTGCTTCAATGGCAAGTTTCCCATGTGGGAGAGGAAGACAATTTGGCTGCCCTTGATTCCTAGCAGCATTGCCTTGGTATGACTAATTGGGAAAAATTCTCCTTGGTATATCTCTATATGAAGGAGCAAAAGGCATCCCTTGCACCATTTTTTTTCTGAGAGCTAGTAACTCATTTGCCAGCTGCTGTACCATATGATCAGTGGTGCCTATAGATGAATTCTAAGAAGATGAAGAATATTTGCCTCTATTAGGATCTCTTCTTATCTTCCCTGACAAGATGAGATCATCTTCCACCTCAGTGGCCAAATCTTGAGCAGCAACAAGGTCTATATGGCCAGCCTATCTCAGCTAGAAAACTCACTTCTGAAAGCTGAGAATTGATGAAAAATTATTTAAGGTTCTCAGTTGTTGGCTGAGCAATGGTAGGAATCATGTTCCTCAGCTTGTCAAACATGGCTATGAAGTCCCTCATAGGTTCATGAGGTTCCTTCTTCATCTGTGTGAGTTGGGCCAATAGGGCATACACATCTTCTGCAAGCTTGAACCTTGCTTTGAATTTGGCTTTGAGAGTGTTCCAGTTAGTCACAGTCTGGGCATGTAGATGATAAAACTAGTATGCAGTAGCACCTTGTAATGTTTTCACAAATAGCCTGACTGCTACATCCTCATACTCCACGCTTATCACACCACAGGCTATGTTGAAGGCTGTAATATGTTCATTAGGATGAACTCTCCCATTAGCAAAGAACTTGGGGAAATTCTTCCTTGAACTGTGTGCTAGCTCATATAGAGGTGGAGTTAAATTGAGTGGACCAAAAGAGTTACCCTAGGGGCCTTGAACTACCATTGTATGACTATGGAAAGGGGGGATAACCAATCTAGGTGGGGTATGTATAGGCAAAGCTCTACCTTGTATTGGTGACCTAGTGTTGGTAGGAGGAAGACTCCTAATTCATTGAAGGTGAGGTTATGGAGGAACAAATCAAAATTTCTCTATTGTACCAACTCAAAAATAGGGTCAACAACACCTTGAGCTTTCTGGATTCTTATGTAGTGTGGAGATGCCAGATTGTAGAATAAAAATGGAAAAGAACTAGCCCTACTTTAGCTTGGAGCTTGAGGCTCCAAACTACTCATTCTTTCCCAGTGGAATTGCCAAAAACTATTGGCGCAAAGCTAGTAGTGTTCTTTCCTACTTCACGTTGTTCCCTAGCAATATGAAATGTCTCAATTTGAATAGACTGGAAAAGGACTGGAAATGCTCGTTGATCCCTAGTGGAGTCACCAAAAACTGTTGGGTGAATATTTTGTCACCAGCTAACTGATGGGAAAAATAGGTGTTTCCACCACATCATAGGGAGATTTATCAGCCAAATGTGCAGGTTGACCACATCAAAAGGGGACAAATCTCTCCTCTCATCAAGGGGAGGTTCCCTATAAATATGAGGTGCTATATATATATATATATATATATATATATATATATATATATATATATATATATATATATATATAAGTTGATAATAATACTCAAGGGTAGGATAACACCATCCATCTCTCTTCTTTCAGAGATGATGTTCACAAATCAAAGGAGAAATCCTAGTGAAATGATAGAAGGCACTTCTCTTCTTTCAAAAGTGTTGTTCAACAAATAATAGAAATCTTTCTGGTAGTGACAAGTAAATATAACAGGGTGCAATAACCTGCAGAATGAGGTGTAGCACAAACTCTCCACTTCAACTGCCAAAGAGTGAAATACGAAGGAAAATGAGGGCATAAAGTCATCCCAAGATCCTTTACACAGAAATAGAAAATAGACAAACTAAAGACAATTGTGGTAGCACAAAGTCTCTCCATAGTCAGCTTCAGGACACCTTCTTGATTACTTCCACTAGTTCTACTTATTTAATTAAATGGACAAGAATGCATTCAGGAAATAGACATAAGAACAATTTCCTCAACAACACAAGCTATTCCAGCATAAAGTCTGAAAAGTCACTTGTTTTCTCATTCAAATAACAAAATATGATTAACAATCTGAGCTCAAAGTCTTAGTAATGCCTTTCAATTTGGGCAGAGTTTTACTTATGATAACACAAAGATCTCCTTTGCATAAAATAAGAGATTACAATATATATAACTCCAACAAAGACTTGGGCCCTTTGTTTCATGCAATGGCCCATGCTGCATTCAATTCCTTAAATGCATTTTTAGTTATGTCAAGGGGCCATGCTAGAACAGGGCATCGGTCTTAACTATGGCATGTCAATTCATCTCAAATGTCTCCTTTTGAAGTATGGGTTGCTTGGTCCTCTTCTTGATATGTACATAGCTATCCACTTCACCTTTACTTGATGGAAAAATATAGGTCGTGTCTTTTAGTGCTCGCGCTTTTTGATGTCCACCTAGTGGACTATTTCACCTACTATAAATAACTCCTGCACAGATATTTTTGGTCTTTCTGCATCATTCCCTCTTTTCTTAACACATTTTGTCTCTTCCTCATGATCTAAGCTCTCGGGCTATCTCTTCCCTTTCTGCTGGCTCTTTCAGCTTCTTCTTCAGCTAGTCACTAAGTTTGTTCTTCAGGTTCTGCACCATATTTGAAAATGAATGGGCATTTCATTACCCTAAATTTGATGTCCATGGGGACGTCATTGGTCACTTGGTCATTTGAACTACTTTGAACCTTGAACCTTTGAACCTTTGAGGTGCATCAGTTCAATGGTTTAATGGTTTAGTTGGTCCTATCATCTCCTTGGTTCAATTGCTTCTTTGATTCAGTCGCTTCCTTGCTTCAATTGTTTTCTTGGTTCAATCGCTTTCTTAGTTTAATCACTTTCTTGGTTCAATCGCTTTATTTCCTCTTCAATTGAACCATCTCTTCAAACTTGTCTCTGAAATCTTCTACTTCCTTCCTTCGCTTGAAGCTTCCTTGAACCTTTGAACTTTGAACCATTTTGGTTCAAAGTTCAACGGATCATTCTCTTTCTCTGAATCCTTTGTTCCTTCAAAGTTTCTAGATCCTTTTCTTTTTTGTTGAACTCGTTGAACCTTTGAACTTTGAACCATTTTGGTTGAAGGTTCAATGGTTCAACGGTTCAATCTTTCTTCTTCGAAGTCTTCTTTTGTTTAAGTCCTTTAAAGCCGTTTGAACTTTTCAAAGCGGTTGAACTTTGAACTTGTCGAAGTCTTCAAACTTGTTGAAGCACTTAACTCTTTTTGAACCTTTGAACTCATTGAACCTTGCTGAAGTGGGATTCAATGATTCAATGGTTCAATGGTTCATTCCATTTGTTTTAAGCATGCCAATGGACCTTTTGGTTGAACCTCGACATTGAACCAACCTCAAAATTGCCCAAGTGTTTGGAAGTTGTTCCTTTATGAGAATCAGCCTGTTGAAGTTGTTGAACCCGTTGAACATGTGAGTCCCTTTACTGAAAATGCTTGAATAATTGAAGAACTTGAGAGCTCAAAACATTTTTTCAAGAAGGGAAGAGATAATTTTGGCTTGCAAGACCAAAATAGTTGATGTGTTGTCCCCAAAAACAAGTGACAAATTTTGGGAACAACAAACCCCACACAACTTAAATAAACTAGGTACTGGTGAAATTTTTTTAATCAACCAATGCAGAAGGTTATAATTTTCATTGTCATGTAAAAATAATGCAAAAATGGTGTAAGTATTGTTTTGAACTGAGTGTGGTGTAACAACATAGAGAATGACATAGCTTTTCAATTCCATCTATATAATGTAGTTCAGAAATGAGAGATGAAGAATAATGTGCCATGGAATATGCCCCCTATCTAAGAACTGAGTAACTAAGTCACATAATATAAGTGATAAAACAAGATGCTAAGTAGTAAGCAACATAGAGATTGGCATGGTTTGCCATTATTTATAAATAATCTAGTAAAAAAACTAGGAGATGAGATATGTGCCATGAAACATTCCCCCAATCTAGTACCTAGACTAAATGAGTGATATAATTTGAGAATAAAAATGTGTCTATTTGGACTGGGACTATGTGCATGCCCCCATTACCATAATCTATGTAAAAACTTAACCAAAATGCATAAACTATGTGAAGATGTGCATTGTGTTATGTACATGTCCTATTTCTATCAATCATTTATCAAGATTTTGTCAACTTATCTACATAAAAATATTAAATATTAATATAAATTGTGATAATTATGACAAACTAAAAACACTATCTTTTGTATATCTTAAAATTGGAGCCAAATCTAAGAAACTTTGAAAATATGAGTAACTTTGTAAATCTGAGTAAGTCTATAAATATGAGTATTTGAGTTAGATTGAATCACTATGTCATAATATATGAAGTGAAGTATTCTATGCAAAACATCTATACTATGAAACTTGGTGCATCATGACTAATGGTGTGTCTAAGTATATGATTCAGTGTGTAAATCTAAGTAACTATGTGTCTGAGCTAGCTATGAATAGTGCATATATATGCCCCCTTTTAGTGAGAAGGGTAAAACTATTATAGGGAGGTTGATCCAAAAGTGAAGACTAACAACGTAGAATCTATAATTGAACTATATATGATAAGATGATTAAAATTGATTGAATGATTATTGGAAATATATTTATTGTGGATTGATATTGAGACATGCTCCTCAACAATAGGAGAATTGGTAAGAGGCATAAAGTACATGTCCTCATGGTGAATGAATAGGTATAGGAATGAGACATGTATAGGACAAAACATGTTAGAATTTGATTTCACATGGAATAAATGGTTCTGATTTCATAGCTATAGTTTGAAAGATATCATATATTCACTTTCTAAGTATACCTTGAAAAATAATGTGAGGTTAACACCTTAATAGTGTGGCATAGAGAAAAGGTGTCTATATGACTTATGTTTGGAAGAAGTTTTTATTTTATTAGTGACATTTTGAGAATTGAAAATTTGAGCTCTGATTTTGTTAAATATGTCATAAAGGAGAGTGATCAATTTCACATAGTACAGGGAGGTATAGGCCCTAATCCACGATGACGACGAGGTGGAATTAGTAATTGAAACTAATTTAATTTATTACATTGAAAACTAATTTAATCTTAGTTTATGATAAAATTTTCAACTTGTAGAGTGAATTTTGATAACATAGTTATTTTTTCCTACATGTGGCATTAATGTCCATGTTGCAGCACTATAATCCAAGTGACAATGCTTCTTTCTAACACTTATATCCTGTAGAGGCAACTTTAGTCTATAGGACAATAGAAGCAAGGAATATGTTAGGATTATGTACCTTATTGATTTTTATATAGTTTATATGCTTAGTTTTTATCTCTGATTGTTGTTATTCACTTTTGTTCTTCTTTTATACGTGATATACACAGTATAGAGTTCTGGGGAGGTTGGATGGTGGAGACTATTTGTGGGTTTCCCCTCTTAGACGACAAAAGGTATATTGTTGAGAGAGAAGGATTGGGGTATGTAGGTTGGCTATATCGTACATGGGATTCTCGCATGATAAATGCATTGGGTGAACATTGGAATTCAAATAGTTTTACACTAGTTGCTTACTAGGGAGATGAGTGTAATCTTGGATGATTTGTGAAGAATAGTATGGCTGCCACTTAATTGTAGGAGAGTAGTGGTTCAGGATGTTGTGGGACCAAGGGCTATGGATTGTGCCTGCATATATTTTATTTCTAGTGTGGATGTTGAGAATCATACAAGGAGTGAATTAGATGTATTATTATCGATGATTGTTCTATCAGATGTTCCATGATTGTAGAAGTTATTGGTTGTGTTGCTATAATTGTTCATAGGTGTAGACAAGAGTGGTGTATCCATATCATATTATATACATAATATTGTCCATGATTTGGAGGTGTTAGCCTAGTTTTTAACTATTATATTGTTATATTAGTTGTTAATTTTTAGTTAAAAATTATAGTTGAGTAGCGATTACGTAGTTATAGTTTTTAGAATTGGTTTTGTGATGTATATATTCACATGTTGTATCAATGAATAAACATTGAAGCTTTTTCTGCTCTTCATCTTGTATCATAATTGATCGGTGCCTTGGACGTGTGAAACAAAGTGAAGGAGACATTGGCACCATGTAAGAAGACATTGACTAACTGCTAACTCACCTCGGTACCTCTATTAGAATCAAGAGAGCATACAAAAAACAAGAACTCAAACAAATAAAGAACTGAACACAATTGCTACAGCAATCTCTTGAAGGATAAGATTTTATTGATCTTCAATTTTCCTTGCTTACAATGTGCGCCCAATGCATCTTTAAATAGATTTGAATACAACCAATAATTAGAAAAACAAATTCAAGACTAATTTTAGTATTTACATGCAAACTAACTCTCTAACAAATTCTCTAACAGTTTAACTAACTGAATGCTTACTGTCAGTTTACTAACTGATTGCTTAACTGTAGCTAACTGCTTGCATGCATGAGGAGTTGAGAAATTAACTCCAATTCAACTTGAGTCTCTAACACTCCCCCTTAATTTTTACCACTTAAAATTTTAGCATTTACAATGCCTAAATTTTGTCTCAAATAATCAAAGCTCTCTTTTGGTAATGCCTTTGTAAATATATCTGCTAATTAATCTTCAGATCTGCAAAATTCCAGATGGATTTATCCATTGTTCACTAACTCTCTGATAAAGTGAAATCTTGTATCTATGTGCTTGCTCCTCTTGTGAAACACATGATTTTTTGATAAAGCGATTGCTGATTTGTTATCACATAAGATTGGTGTTGACTCCTTTTGTGCTTGTAATAAATATTTCAATATTCTTCTCATCCAAGTTGCCTGACATGCTACTGATGTGGCTGCAACATACTCTACTTCAGCTGATGAAAGTGTCACTATAGGTTGCTTTTTGGATACCCATGTTACCACACCTATGCCTAAAAGAAAGGCATGTCCATAAGTACTCTTCCTATCATCAACGCTACCTACAAAATCACTATCTGTAAAACCAATCAAACTAAAATTGTTAGTTGTGGAATATAAAATGCCATATTCTATAGTTCCTGCCACATATCTTAATATCTTTTTTCGAACTTGTCAATGTGAGTCTTTCGGTGACTCCATGAACCTTGAGATTAAACTAACCCCATAACTGATATCTGGTCTAGTCTCTGTAAGATACATTGAATTGCCAACTAATCTTTTGAATATTGTAGAATCAACATTGGAACCTTGGTCCTCTTTGCTAAGTTTAGTCCCTGTAGCAACTGGTGTAGGTGTTGGTTTACAATTCAGCATCTTAAATCTCCTTAACACATCCTTTGCATATTTAGTTTGATAGATAAATATTTCTTTCTCTGATTGTACAACTTCTATACCCAGAAAATACTTCATCAATCCCAAATCTATCATTTCAAATTCTTTCTTCATTGCTGATTTAAAAGTGTCTACAGACAAATTTCCATTAAAAATCAAATCATCAACATATAAACACAATCAAAATCTGACCTTCTTTGTTGATTTTTGTGTACAAAGTAGGCTCACTATCACTTTTGTTGAATCCATTATTTATCATATAAGAATCAATCCTACTATACCATGCTCTTGGTGCTTGCTTGAGACCATAAAGAGCCTTCTTCAATCTGTAAACTTTTTCTTCATGTCCTTGTACTTCATAACCTGTGGGTTGTTTCACATATATTTCTTCATCTAGAAAACCATTCAAAAAATCTGATTTTACATCCATTTGATATAAATACCAATTATTTTGAGTAGCTATAGATAATACCATTCTAAAAGTACCCAATCTAGTAACTGGTGCAAATGTTTCATTATAGTCAACTCCATGTTCTTGTGCAAGACCTTTTGCTACTAACCTTGCCTTGTGCTTTTCAACTTTTCCATCTACATCAAATTTAGTCTTATAAACCCATTTGACTCCAATACAATCCTTACCTTCAGGTAAATTAGTTAAATCCCATGTTTGATTTCTTTCAATAGCATTCAACTCTTCATCTATTGCTTTTAGCCAATGTTCCTCATTAACTGTTTTTTCATAATACATAGGGTCATGAGTGAAAAGAGCAAAATTTGAAACCAAATCTAATTTCTGTTATTCTTTATTATAAATCTCATTCAAATTTCTCATTTTTTTACCTTTCAATCTTGATCTTAAAGTAGCAAGAGTTGGATCTGATTCATCACTTGTGAATTTGGAGTAGGGCGACATGCATGACTAGATGATTCACCTTGTTCAAACCTTCTAGGTGTTCTTATTGGTGTGCTTGTGCTTGTTTGTGGAGAGGATTGTCCACCTTGCAAATTTTGTTCTTCAAAAACTTCTTCATCCTATGGAATTGGTGCTCCAACTGTGATGGTGCTACCATCCCATGCTTCTGCTTCTTTGAATTCAATATCTCTGCTTATAATCACTTGCTTTGAAATTGGATTATACAACTTATAAGCTTTAGATTCTTTAGAATAGCCAATAAAATTTCATTTCTCACCTCTATCATCAAGCTTTCTTCTCAATTTAGATGGTATAAGAGAATATGCAACACAACCAAAAATTTTGAAATGAAATACACTATATTTCTTACCACTCCATGCTTCTTGTGGAATTCGATCTCTGACACTCTTTGTTGGGCTTCTATTCAAAATATACACTGCACATGCTACTGCTTCTACCCAATATTCATTTGACAAGTGTTTGGCTTTCAACATGCTTCTTGCCATTTCCATGACTGTCCTATTCTTTCTTTCTACTACACCATTTTGCTGTGGTGTGTACCTTGTAGTCAATTGCCTTTTGATTCCATGATATCTACAAAAATCTTGAAATGCATTAGACATATATTCACCTCCTCTATCTAATCTAAATACCTTGATATAATGGCCACTCTGCTTTTCAACTATTGCCTTGAATTCTTTAAACTTTTCAAAGGCTTCAGACTTATTCTTGAGAAAGTATATCCATGTCTTTTTGCTAAAGTCATCAATGAAGGTTAGAAAATAAGTACTACCTCCTAATGATGTATTTTGCATTGGTCCACATAAATCACTATGGACTAGCTCCAATATTACCTTAGCTCTATATGAGCCTCCTACAGGAAAGCTCTCTCTATGCTTTTTTGCCAGAATACAACTATCACATGAACTTCCTAGCTATTCTATTGGTGGTAAACCCTTCACCATATTTTTCTTCTGTAACAAATTTAAACCTCCAAAATGTAAATGTCCATACCTTAAGTTCCATAACCATGATTGGTCTAGCTGCATGGATTTGAAGTGGGCTTCCTCTTCTCCTTGGATGCACTGAATATGAAGAGGGAACATCTGATTCTTGGTCATCTCCACTTTACCTATCAACTGTCACTTGGAAACTTGTCTAATATTGTGCAAACATTATCCATAAAGGATATTCTGTAACCTTTTTGTACTAACTGAACAACACTCAAAAGATTATGTTTTAGTCTAGGTACAAAATAAACATCAGGTATAAACCTTCTTTCACCATTCTTTGCCATAACATTTATGACAACTTTACCCATGACATCTACTATGATATCATTTCCTAATTTCACTTCTAATTTTACAAAATCATCAAGACTAGCAAAAAATTCTTTATTCCCTGTCATATGATTACTGCATCCACTATCTAAAAACCAAATATCTCTAGCTTTTTCTTGAGTAACATTACAAGTAAGAAATAAGCTTCCAAGATTAAAACTAGATTCACCTGGATTAGAACTAGATTCACCTATGTAATTAACATTCTACTTGTACACATATCCTTGTTTATTTCTATAGTCATTTGCATAATGACCATATTTCTTGCAATAATAACATTGAATATTAGATTTATCAAACCTCTGTGAACCTTGTTGGAAGTGATTGTTTCCATGTCCTCTACTGCTGTAGTTTTGATTACTGTGTTCACCTTCATCTGAATTGTTCCTTCCATATCTGCCTCTGCCTCTTCCTCTGAAGTTTGACCTGGCTCTTCCTCTTCCTCTGCCAACTGATACCTGTGACTTGAAGGCATTCTCAAGAGAAGTATTATTCCTATTCATTCTGGATTCATGTGTTAACAAAGAACCCATTAATTCATCTATAGATAATTATTCCAAATCCTTGGTTTCCTCAATGGCTACAAGTATTGCATCAAATTTAATGGGTAAACATCTGAGTATTTTCTCTATGATCTTTTGAATCATCATAGTTTCTCCATTAGATCTAATTTGATTCACTATATTCAACACTTGACCCATAAATTGGTCTATAGATTCTGATTCATTCATTTGCAAATTTTTAAAAGTTCTCTTAAGAGATTGCAATTTGGCAATTTTTACCTTTGTATTACCTCTTTAGGTAGTTTCCAAGATTTTGCATGCCTCTCTAGATCTCGTTGCTACTGCAACTCTAGAAAAAATAAATTCATCCAATGCATGTTGGATGAGAAATAAAGCTTTTGCATCTTTCTTTCTATTCTCCTTAAGCTGGTCCTTTTGTGCTTGATTTAATGCCAGATGGGCTGCCTCGTCTTGCGGTTCTACAAAACCACTCTCTACCAAATCCCACACATCTTGTGAGCAAAATAAAGTTCTCATCTTAATTTCCCAAAAATCATAATTCTTACCATTGAAAAGAGGGATTTGAGGCTGTGAAATACTATTGTTCGCTGCCATTTCTCACGTTGAAATGGCTTTCTAGTTGTTGTTTCTAAAAAAATGTCACCGACGACGGTTACACTACCGTGGTCGGTTGATAATACTGTTGATGTCGGTTATACTACCGCAGTCGATCACTAATACTACCAATGTCAGTTATATGTTGCGGTTGGTTATTAATACTGCCAATGTTGGTTATACTACTGTAGTTGGTTACTAATACTATTGACATCGGTTATCTTGCCGATGTCCGTCTAGGAGTTGGCCGATGTCGGTCTCTGCACTCCCTGCTGGCTCTTCCTTTATTCTCTGATTGCGACTGCTATGCACTTCTACTAACTGCACACTTCTACAATCTCTGCTTATCCTTGTGCTTCTGCTACACAAATCCTTACTAGGCTCTGATACCAATTTGTTAGAATCAAGAGAGCTTACAAAAAACAAGAACTCAAACAAATAAATAAGAACTGAACACAATTGCTACAACAATCTCTTGAAGGATAAGATTTTATTGATCTTCAATTTTCCTTGCTTACAATGTGCACCCAATGCGTCTTTAAATAGATTTGAATATAACCAATAATTAGAAAAATAAATTCAAGACTAATTTTAGTCTTTACATGCAAACTAACTCTCTAACAAATTCTCTAATAGTTTAACTAACTGTTTGTTAACTAACTGAATGCTTATTGTCAGTTTACTAATTGATTGCTTAATTGTAGCTAACTGCTTGCATGCATGAGGAGTGGAGAAATTAACTCCAATTCAACTTGAGTCTCTAACAATGTTGGCAACATCTACATCTGACCCCCATTTTATCTCCTCAACTTGCCATCCAATAGACTACTTTTCTTTGGTAAAATCTATGCTTGGATCAAGATATCTAAGATTTCTTATGCATGTTGGCTAATGGAAGAGTTCATAGAATGTATGATGCATGATGGATGATGGAAGAGTTCATTGGAATTCAAAGGAAATGACTTAGCTAGAGTAAGAGCAGAATGAATTCTTGGAGATATCTGCACATGCGAACAAAAATGACCAAAGCAGTCTGTTGGAAGAGTTCGTATAGGTGGTGACTTTAGGAGAGAAACACAATAACATTGGAGAGTAGCACGATAGGTGGTGATGACCATGGACAACACTTCAGCCAAATTAAAATCTTGTGAAGAAGGTGCCTGTGGTCAAGGCTCCTACAGCAACTCCTCTGAAGAATAAATAAAATCCCAAGACTATTCCTCCTAAGAAGGTGATTCCTGTTGCAAGAGAAAAGAAGGTGTTTTTCAATCTCGTGGGTTGATTCACACTAGCAAAGAAAGAGAATTGATTTTTTAGAGATAAATATAGAATTTGGTGTGTTTGAATGAATCCTGCCAATTTCAATGGCATTTATTTTCCTCTCAAATATGCCCTCCAAAAAAATTGGTAATCTTCAGCTAGACAAATTAGTTCACCAAAGGCCTACTCAAATATTTTCTATTTGATGTGAAGTGTTAGGCACGAAAAATTTACATAAAAGCTCAAAGAAGGCTATGATGCAGATGATGAATGCGAAGATAAATTCTCACACAAACATCTGCATCTAACTTCACAAACATACGAAGCCCACCTGCGTGCCACTTTTCATCCTTGAAAAAGGTACACTAGTTTGTAAAAATAATAATTTTGAATCAATAAAATAATGTAATGTTAGCTTTATGAAATTTTGTATAAATAATTAAAGATAATGTCTGCACCAAAATTAATATCGTCTGATGTCCAACTTCTCAAAGGGCCAAATTTTGCCACGTGGAAGATGAAGATGTGCACAATTCTTTAATTCAAATAATTATAGGGAATCATCACTAGTATAGTGACCTATCCTACCAGAGCTAATGAGTAAACAAAATATGACAAGTCTAATTCCAAAGCCATGATATTGATCACACTTAGTGTCATCGATGAGGTTCAACCGCATATTTAGGATGCGTCAATATCAAAGGAGGCTTGGGACATTTTGTCCACTATTTACAAGGTGAAGAACCAAATGAAGATCCTCCATCTCCATTCCAAGCTTCATACTCTCAGAATGAAAGATGGTGAAAAATTTGAGGAATTCTTACACCAAGTGGAAAAACTTCAAGTAGAACTACTTGCACTTGGATAAATGATCTGGGATAAGTTGATGGTTCTAATCACATTAAGAACTCTCACTTCTCAATTTTGCACATTTATCATGACACTAAACATTAAAAAAAAAAGTATTCTCTTTCGAATGATTGGTGAATTTGTTTCAACAAGATGAATCCATCTAGTCTGTGCAAGGTGAGTTTGAGGATAAAGCCCTAATTTCCAAGTAATGTGGTTCAAATTTATTGAAAGGACCACCAAAATAGTCACAATAACAACATAAATATGATAAGGTAAAATGATGGTGTCATATTTACCACACCAATACACATGAAAATGATCATTGCTGGTATAATGCCTTGACACAAGGCTCATCTAGTCGATAGGGCACATCCAATGGAGATGATTCAAATAAATCAAAAAAACATCCTTGAAAATGGAAGTAATGAGGACATGTAGCGACACAACAATAATTATAATGAGATGATACATTTGAAGAGGAGTTACTAGTAAAATTATATTGCATTGTATATAAGAACATAATTCTTGTCTCCCAAACCTCATCACCAACAAGTAATATTTGGTTGATTGAATCTGGCACCAGCAAGCATATGAAAAGATGCAAGGAGATATTTAATTCACTAACTAATCAAACCATTAGAGATTAGGTTTAGATTTTAGATGATAAAGATTATATTGTAGAAGGAATTGGAACAATCACCACTCCTCTCAAGATGAGAACATGTTCTCTCACAAAGCTATTGTATGTCCCAAACTTGATAACAAATGTCTTATCTGTAAGTCAGTTCTTAAATCATAAGGTCAAGGTAGATTTCTTGATCAATAATGGCACCAAATCATGTCTCGTCTCATAGAAAAGCAAGGTTATTACTAGAAAATTTTTGAAGGATCATTTATTTTCCCTAGTTGTAGTTGTTCTCTCTACTTCTACATCAGAATATACTACTCTATGATGATATAAATATGGGCACCATTATGTTGGATCCTTGTACCATCTCATTTCTAATACCATGTTATAATGACTTCCTCATCTATCCCATTCTTTATATGTATGCCCTAGATGCCTTGCAAGAAAAAAACATAGGGTTACATTCGAACCAAGTTCTTCTCATGCCAAGGATCATCTCAATGTGGTGCATATCAATTTGTGTGGACCCCTACCTACTTATCTTCAAGGATTCAAGTACTTCCAATTTTTTATTAATGATTTATATCAAATACATGGGTATTCTTTCTCAAGAAGAAGAGTGAAGTCTTTACTCATTTTAATGTCTTCCACTACCCTGTTGTGACCCAATCAAGGAGGCCTCTTTGTCTCCTCCACTTATATCGAGGGGGAAATTCACATCAAAGGATTTATTTCCATTATTAAAGTAATATGGCATCAAAAAACACCTAACTACTCCTTATACGCCCTACTAGAATGGAATTATAGAGTGATGCAATCATTCAGTCATGGAGATGGCTCATTGCATGTTTTCCACTACAAAAGTTAGAAGCATTATTCAAGGAAAAAGTATTTTAGACAACTATATATCTTCTCAATAGGGTACCTATGAGGATCTTGTAAGGAAAAACACCAAAAGAGGTGTGGAGTGTTCATAAACCTTCAATCTTCCATCTAAGATTATTTGGTTTTACATCATATATGTATGTCCCAGCTAAAAAGATGAATAAGATCAAACTGAAGACACTCTAGTGCCTTCTATTAGGGTATAAAACTACCTCAAAAGCATATCATCTCATGGATCTTGAGACATATAAGATTTATGAATGTCGAGACATGGTGTGTGACGAGCCATAATTCAACTCACTGCCATAAAAGGAGTTACAACATACCACCTCTCATAGATTATTCCTATAGTTAGACAATTAGAATGAAGAATATTTTCACAAAGAAGGTGAGATGCAAGGAGAATTGTTTGTTGACCTTGGAAATCTAGAAGACAATTCTACATCAAATAGGAAGCAACATCAACATCTAAAATGGGTAGAAATTGTAATTAGGGACTCACACTTGAACTCTATTCTAGATACTTCTTCAGGAGTTCAAACAAGAAGATATGTTATAAATAAAGTTATTCTCAAACTGATGAGTTCAATAGTTGATAGCACCAAACCAGAGACAAGTCAAGAAGATTTATGTCAACCTTAGTGGAATAAGGCCATGGATGTTGAATATGAGGCCCTAATCAAAAATGGGATGTGGGAACTTGTTGATATGCATATATGAAATAAATATATTAATTACAAGTGTATTTTCAATATAAAATACAAGGTAGATGGATCCATCACCAAATACAAACCATGACTTATTACAAATTAGTATGCTCAGCAAGAAGGAATTGATTACGAGGAGATCTTTACACCCATTACTAATATCAAGACCATAATATTTTTTTATGCACTCACAACACAAAAAGGATGTAAATTTTAGTAGATGGACATTAAAAGTGCATTCTTGAATGGTGATATCAAGGAAGTGTACATGACCTAGCCAGAAGACTTTATTGATGAACAACATCTACAAAAACTATGCCATCTAATTAAGTCACTTTATGGACTTAAGCAAGCACCAAGGGCACGGTAAATTAAAATATATGATCATCTGTTGAATCATAAATTCATTCTTATCCCCTCATATTCAAATATGTATATCAAGAAGTTAAGCACAGAGATTATCAATCTTGTTTTATATGTGGATGATCTTGCGATCATAATAAGTTTAGATGATCTTATTGAATAAGTAAATAATGAATTGAATAAATATTGACACATGATAGACTTGGGGATACTTGATTATTATCTTGGCTTGGAGATATGGTAAAATAAGAATCACATTTTTGTATCACAAATGAAATATGCCAAGATTTTACTTGAGAAATATAGGATGACAAACTGTAAACCATTATCAACTCTAATGGAAAAAGGTTTGAAACTATCCAAATTTTAGGATTCACCTCAAGTAGATGAAATTCACTACAGGAAACTTGTTGGAAGTCTCTTTTACTTGACATATGCCAAACTAGATATTGTTTTGATATTATATATATTTTGATATTCATATAGGATCCAAAGAAACATCATTGGGTCACATCAAAGTATGTTGTTATATATGTCTAAGGAAAAATTTAGATTATGGTCTATAATACAAGAAGAACTCACATTTCTTCTTGCAAGGTTATGTAGACTTAGACTATATTGTATCTGTTGATGATAAGAAATCAGCTTCAAGATATATCTTTCATCTCATATTTGGACTGATTTCATGGACTAGTAAGAAGCAATCTATAGGTGTGCTCTCATCTACTGAAGAAGAATATCATGCAACATAATGAGATGTGTGTGAAGTAATTTGGTTATCACACTCTATCTGACATATACATTCCTGAAGATCAACCACCAATCCTTTTCTATGATAATTAGGGTGTGTTGAAGCTTGTCAAGAATCTAGTATTTCATGAAATAACCAAACACATTGAGTTCCAATTCCATTACATTATCAAACAATTTTTGAACCACCACATTTAGCTCCAGTACTACCCAATAGATTCATATATAGTAGATATACTCACCAAGTCACTTGACAAAGTGAAATTTGATCTGTTTCAAGGGTACATTTGTAAAAACAATGTAGTAAAGAGGGGAATGTTAAATTAGTTATTAACTATTATATTATTATGTTAATTTTTAGTTTTTACTTAAGAGTTATGATCGGGAAATGGATAGGTAACTATAGATTTTATAACTAGTTTTGTGATGTATATATTCACTTGCTATATCAATGAATAGACTTCAAATTATTTTTTTCTCTTTAGGAGGAGCATGGTAGTTTATACTCATGGGCTAAGACCATTCAGGCCCATCTATATTGTGATATGTATAGGTTTAATTAGGAATCCTTTGGTGGTGGTATTTGTGTTTTCAAAGAGGTGGACCAATACCATACACATATGAAATTGTAGCACCATGTGGTGTCGATAGAGACTTTATCAAGGGAGTGTATATACTAATCTAAAAACTAGTACATGGCATTTTTGGATGGCTAGATGATGTTATATAGTTGTATTATATTCATGTGAGTTATTGAGTATTGGAATGTTGGATGAATGCTTATGAACACTTCCAATATGAATGAGTGATGAGACAATTTGGTGTACTTCAGGATGTGCCCCCAACTTATAGGTGTTGATGGGTTGTGTGGGATCTTGTAATACTAGGTAGTAGAGGGAGGCTATTAGTAGCAGATCTACTGCTAATTACAATAGGTAAGATTGATCCAAAGATATATATCATAGATGTGGATGATGTAGTGTGTTTGGATGCATTCATATCATGGTGAAGACACCATAGATGGGCTCCACTATTCCTAGATGGAGGAGTGATAGGTAGAGTAAATTTTAGCAATAAATATTCCTAAATTCATGAATATTCCAATTTTTGGATATTGGTTTTGGTAATTTTTTAGGGTCGGCAAAAGGGATGAGATCATCAAAATTTTAGGTATATAAATTATTTTGGGGGTTGACTCGCTAACCCTTTACAATAATATATGAGATTAAACTTTAGTTCACCACATATATATAGTACAACTACCCCTTGATATTAAATAAGCCAACAAGTAGAACTAGAATCATAGGACCACAGAACTGAATGATAGTGTCAAACAAAGGAACTGAATGACAGTGTTAAATGATAATATCTTTACACTTCTTATAGTTCTTAATGATAGTGCCAAATGGAAATATTGAATGATATTGTCGAATGGGAGTATCAAATGACAAATCTAAAAAATAGAAAGTTGTTGCCACTAAATGGCATAACTGATTTGTATCATCTAATCTTTGATCGAATGGCTAAACTAAATGGATTTAAATCTTACCTATAATAAATAAGAAATTAAAAAATTACAAAAACTTAAATATTATTTCATATTTGTATTCCTCTCAAGGAGCTATATTTTTTTTTTAAAAACTCATTGCAAACTTGAGTCTGTATGCAAAAGTTACACCTTTAAAAGTTGGTAGTCAATTACATTATTTGATTACATCATTCGATTGTGTTTTTAGGTTATGGAATTTGTTTGTGCCATTTGGTTTTAACTAAATGACATAATTAAATGGTTGAAACTAAATGGCACAAGTGAATTACATAACTAAATAATAGAATTGAATGACATAACCAAATGGCACAACCGATTGCCAATTTATGGAGGTTGTAACTTTAACATATGGGCTCAAATTGCGATAAAATTAATTAATTGCATATCTCTTTGAGATAAATCCAAATATATAATAATATTTAGGTTTTGGGTAGTTTTTTATTTCTTATTTGTTACAGGTAAGATTTAAATCCATTCAATTTATCTATTTGATCCAACCATTCATTGCAATCATTCAATGTGGTCATTTAGTTCATCTATTTGGTGAGAGTGTTTAGTGTGGTCTTTTGATGATTTTGTTCAACATCAATAACATCTATATTTTAGTGTAAGTGAATGGTTATACATCAAAAATAGGAAACTACTTGTTTTCACTCCTTCAGAATCATCATATATTCACCATCACCCATAGAGGATCCACCATAGATATGAATCAAATTTTCTTAGATTCACCAAAAAATTCTAATAATTTTTCGAGTAGGGCCTCTAAAAATTAACCCTAGTGATAAGTGAAGATGCACTAGATCCTGAGCATCTAATGGTAGTTGGAGGTATGAATTACATTAGGTTAACTTATATATTTTTACATTTATCATTATTTGAATGATATTTATGTAGTTAATAATGAATATTTGGTTCTATGTTGGTGTAAGTGATGAGGAGTATTGGATGGCAATGATCAATTTGGCACTATGTGAGTTGAAATGACATGTTCCTAATGATGACTATTATGGTGGATTAATTGAGTAAGATATAATGGTTTATGGTGTACACACACCTTTATTAAATCAAAAAAAAAATTATACCACAATGTAAGCACCTATGACCGTAGAGAGATGAGTTGAGATTTGAGCTAGGTAGGTGAGAGATGCCCCCCTAATCCTATGGGCATACTAGGTCTTAGGTCATTATATGAGTATATACTATTACATACATAGAGTGCTGATGAGAAGGTATGATTAGTTTTGTATAAATATGTGGATAGGAGACATAAGTCACACTCTATGTTTTGAGGTGATTATGGGGCTTTGAGTTATAGGTTTCATGTAGTTGGTGACAGAGGATAGCAATGAGGGAGGTCCTCAGGGACATACTCCTATTATAGAGTGATGTACTCATTATAATATTTTATATTAACTTTTTTATATACATGTATATGATACAATTTTGACATACTAACATCTTGACAATTTTATTTGATTATATCATTCGTAAATGTTTGAAGAGATAGATGATTTGATGTTGTTAATTGCTTGTGTTAGGATGTTAGTAATATAGCTATGTTATGGATTATCTATGAATGATATATGAACTAATTGAAACCTTAAATTTAATTTTCCACCATTAAGGAAGAATTAAATTTGAACCATACTTAAAATATTATGTAATTATATGACTTTATTCTTGTGGTGACAGTAATCTAGGCATAGCTATAGTAGGAATCTATGTATGGCCAGTTGTAAAAATACTGATTGGATTTCTCAATGTGACTATTGGCTGAGTGTTATTTTTGTCATAAAAATATTGTAAGTTTTTATAACTCTCTATACCAATTTCCATTTTTATTGACTTTATGGTGCAATATATTTCACATAATTGGGTTCTCTAGAACTCTATTGTCACATGATGAGTAATGATTGGTTACCTAGCCATAATATGTTGGACTAAATCAGTCATGGAATAATTGAATCTATAATAATCAGTAGGAAACCTATATGTCCCATTCAAAAATGTGATAATTATTTTTCCCACATGCTTCTCGATTTGATCTCTATGTGCATAACTATCACTATCCCAATGATCACTAATGTGATGATAGTTATAATATGGTTGATTTATGGCTCAATTTATATGGTATGATGGATGATAGTTATTAATAATAGGTGTTATCATCATCCTATTCAATAATGCAATTAAAAAATCATGAGGCCTATCTCTGACTGAATCAAATTGTATATGTTCACTCTTGGTATATTGTGCTCCACTCGCTATTTGAGTTCATATGTAAACTAATTATTTCCATTGGTTGAGTGATTTTGATGGTGATTTATGTTACACTTTTTCATTTTGAATAGCTAGATTAGGTAGTTGATCCAAACTGTATGACTTTAATTGTAATAGATCTAGACTAAAATTTGCCTCTCTACTGACCTTGACAAGTCCCAATTCCTTCTCTAATCCAATAATTGTATTGCAAAGATGTTGAAATGACTTAGGGTTTTTATATAGAATATTTTACTTAAAAGGTAATATGATGCCTATATATAATATAAATTGATCTCCAAATGTATGGATTGATATATTAATTATTTCATATATGATTGAAATCATAGTATGTAATCACTAACTGGGTTTGAACAACCCTAGTGTAATCAACATAATCTCTCATAGGTGACAATATGCCCTTTGTTCTAAATTGAATTCATAATAAATACCTTTTCTAACTTATCATATGTATGTAATGATTCATGAGGGAGTGAATCACGAAACCAAGTTAATGATTCATCCTTTAGGCTCCTAGGAAATAACTATAATAGAATTGCACTGTCATTTCACCCATGCATAACTTTCCTATTAGCTTTGAGATGCAAGGATCTCCATGTCCATTAAAATTAGGTAGTATTGGTATTTAAAACTTATTTAATAATAGTACATGAAATATATTATGTGGGATAAGGTTGTCGTGACTTGCATTTAAATCAACCTAAGAGTAATAAGGCTTACTTTCCAAAGTAAGTTGATTTAATTTATGTTGTAAAGGATCCACATCATGTATAAAATAAATAACTTCTTGTTATGGCACAATTAAATCATTAAGGGGTCATTTAAGGGTTGAATTTTATCATTAACCTTTTCCATTGGTAGACTATTTTGATTAAATTCATTAGGAAATATGGGCTGGTAAATCTTATCCCTTGGAGGTGTGATAACATGGACTTGGTTAGAGGGAAATTATATATCATTGTCTTGAAGGTTACAATGAGGAATAGATTCAAATTTAGTAAGGGTGGGTTTGGGATATTCATTGGTATTTAGTGTGGTATTAGTTTGTAAAGGCTAATCGCATTATATTGTAATAGAAGGAACAAAACTACTATTTTTATCATTAAAATTAACACGTGCACCTAATTATCATTTAAAATAAAACTAGGATCATCAATATATTTTGTAATAATATCATCATTTAATTTATTATGTAACATGATATATTCAATAATAGGAGAGGTGGTTAAAAAAGAAAGAATAATAAGTGTAGTAGAAATGTTTTCATATTCACTGTATGCATCATCATCATCATCATCATCATCATCATCATCATCATCATCGTCGTCGTCATCATCATCATCGTCATCATTTCAATCTTCATCACAAGCATAATCTTATTCACTAGTAGAATCAACAATTGAAGTAAGAACACTTTTGTGTTCACTAGAGGATGATTTAATTGTTGATTTTATATTTTCATTTTCATGCAAATTGTCATCATATGTATGATAAATGTAATATTTTATTTCATTATATATAATTGGAGTATAATAAGGAGTAGAAGTTACATTTCCTCTCTTATTTTACATATCATCACATGAGATAGGAATGAAATATTTAGTTACATTATTGTCATTTGAAATTTTAACATGGTTTTAAGTTGAAAATGTGAAGAAAGGAGAAAAATAAACATCGTATACTTTATTTAAAACATTGTCAAATGAAGTAATAATGCCCTGTTCACTTTCTTCTTTGAATTCACATGAGAAAGGTATAGAATATGCATTATCATTTTTTTATTTAGAAATAACATTATTATATGATAAAGTAACATAATTGTAACTAGGTTGTACTTTTTGAGATGTAACATTATGTAATGGAATTTTGACTTTATTTGCCTTATATAGTTCAATTTTTAAAGGAGATGTATAAAATGTTTTTGATAGACTAGGAATACTATAAAAAAAGTATCACCATTGAGGGGTTATTTTGGACTTATATTCTCATGTTCTTCTTCTTGGATGGGGATAGAAAGGGAAGGAGTAGGAGAAGAACATGCCGAAGCTTTACCTTCACTATCACTCTGATCACCACATTCATACTATTATTCATAACCATAATGGCAATAGTACTCATCATCATAATTACATATAAAATCATGTTCATCATTATTTTATAATGCATAATCTTGGAATTTTTTCCATTATTTATTATAATTATAAGGAATGCTTATGAATTGATCAAACCAATGAGGAGGAAGAGTTTCCTTGGCATTCATTTTAAACATTCCAAAAACTAGAAGAAATTATAAGAGAAATAAAAATTAATGGCAATAGATAATTCAACATGAAATAATAAACTATATGTATGCTAGTATGTAACCATATGTGAGAGAAAAATTCAATATTAATTTTTTTTTTTTTTAAAACCTAGAAGAAAAACCTAGTGGGAGGCTATGGTTTGAAGAAATACTCAAAAATAAAATGAGCTCACTAGTATTTTTTATTAATTTTGAGATTAATAGATTTAACCCTAATCAAACAAATAATTAAGTAAATATAAATGGCTAATTAAATCACCATTCAACCATACATTTACTTGCATACAAGTCAGTATTGAATAACTAGGGTTTGAGGTAAAATATGCAAAAGAATGAGAAACTTGTCTTTTTTTTTATTAAAGGAATTGTACATGACTGTGTCTAACTTGAATGACGACTACCCAATTTTTAGATTGTCATATTTTTTATCATTTTAAATTTGGACTCTAGAGAAGAATAGGAAATTAGAGTAGTGCACTCATGTCCTTCAAAACACTCTTGTCCACTAATGTTTTGAACTTGAAATGAGACCTGTAAATCTAAGAAAATTTTATAAATATATGGGATCTTCTATCAAAGACCCATGTTCATAACATTAGACCTACATTTTACCTTCTTCTCCTCAAAACCCAAATAGAGTCTTACACACAAGAATCACATGGAAATCAAATTCAAAATGGGAGAAAATGGGGAAGTGGTATATGGTTGAGCCTTCCTCAAAACTCCTATTGTCTTGAGTGTTGCCTACATAGCCCCAATGATAGGGACCTCAAGACAATGTGGTTATCTATTATAAAATGTGCATAATCAACCAATCAAATTGCATATCTAAAATTTTCTTCCCCAAGAACCTCCTTTTATTCAAAGGAAGAAATCTATATGTGATGTGAATACTTCAAACATATGAAGAGATTGAGTTTTTTGTGTATTGATATTATTTTTCTTAGTTAGTGCTAAAAATTAGTGCTAGATGTAAAATTAATTATAAAACCCCTTAAATATAAGAATCCTAATTTTATTTTTAAAAAACCTGTTCACATACTAACCAATTCAAACAAGGTTAAAATGAACATAATAAAAAACCCAAATTAATAGGGAGCTGAAAATCTCTCCAAAACCTGCATTGGACAACACTAGGAAGGATACTAGAACAGCGTGCTCATATCCAATAAAATGCTCATGTCTAAAATAAATAAAACATAATAATGACACAAAATAATGGTGAGGGACCCTTGGGACTCTATCAAGGACTAACATGTAAGAACTAAGGCTATGAGAAGAGAGAGATATATATAATCATGAAAGAGTGAAAAAAGAGATAAAACACTAAGGCATCACACTCGAATAAGAGTTTGATTCAACATTCAGAGCTTATAAATTTAAAATATAAAAAAGACATATTATTTGTGTTTGATTGAATTAATTTGGCCATATAAATTAATCAATTATCAATCATATACCAAACAAAATAAGAAAATCTAGTTCCATATAAATAATTGATAAAACAGTTAATGGAACATTATAAATGCTTTCTTGTACAAATCATCCCTCAGAAATAAAATCAACATGAAAAGTCCTTGGCTAGTGTGGATTTGATATCTAATGGTGAAACCCCATTTATACAAACACATAATAAACTGGGTAATTCTTCTTACTAATTTCAATTTAAATTTTGTTTCCCAAAAAATATCTTAAAGGATAAGTTATTGTTGATCAATTATTTTTTGCTCCATTATAAGACTTAATGCCAATTAATGCTAAATTTAAACATGAATTCAGCTCGTATAGCATTGATAATGATACTTGGATTATGAATTCTTATGGGTTTAAATGATCCATAAGGGTTGGATTGGTAATTGTATTCATTACTCTTCAAGGTTTACCTATGCCATTCACTTTTCACTTATGATTTAGATGCACCAAAAATATTGTTGAATATGAATATTTAATTATTTATTTATTAACATTAAAAAAGTTGAATATCCAATCTTTGCATGTATATGGAGACATGTAGCTCATCATTAATCAATTCTTAAATATTTATAAAATAAAATAATGCAAGCTTATTCCTTATAAATATATATGGTCCAATGACTCATAGCATCCTTCTCTCCTTTTTCTATTGAAAATATAACTTGGAATGATTAGCATCATGTTGATGCGATGGATATCATTACTTCCTAAATTATGATTGATATTCATGATGATCATGTAATGTCTAACATACAACAACTTCATAATCCTTCAATATATAGGGATATCATCAATGATTTAGAAGTACTTGTAGTTACTATAAGTGCATATAATTATGAATCACATCAGGATATATATAATTATATCTATAAATCTACCTTCTCATCTAGAATGTTATGCGTGAAGATAAAAAGTGCTTATAATGTCAATCAATGCATTATGTACTCATCATTGGATGTGTTTTCAATTGTTTGTTTGACATAAAACTATTATGATATATCTAAATCATAATGAAGCTCAAACAACCATATTTTAAGTCCATGATAGTGAATGTGGTGGTCATTTTTGTAGAAAGGCCATGTCTTATAAACTCCTCCACCAAAGATATTATTTTTCCACAATGGAGAACATGTGCCAACATGCCAAATTATTCTCTCAATGTTAAAAACATATTAATATTAATTGTGTGTAATCCAAGGCATTACATCCTATCATATCTCCATGGAATTTTTCTCTTTGGGGATTTGATATTATTAGTAAAATAAATCCTAAATACTCTAAATTATAGATTTATCATCACTGCCACATAATATTTTATAAATTATGTCACGACCTCTCTTCCCTCACTGTGGACTTGTGCTCATACTTTAAGTTGAGTTAGACCTCATTTAGTATTTGTGCCAGGATAAGATGATTTTTAAGTTAACTTTTGTGTTGATTTCAAATATCTATCGGGTCATCAATGGGATTTCATGAAAAGAAAGGTACTATTTAATTGCATTTTCAAATTCTTAAAGTTAAGAAATCAAATCGTTAAAGTATTTAAGCTAATTATTTTCATATATATATATATATATATATATATATATATATATATATATATATATATATATATATATATATATATATATATATGAGAGTAATAGATAAGACTAAACATTCATATCATTAAATTTTCCCTCGTTCACAAACATGTCAATGTTATCTATATATATATATATATATATATATATATATATATATATATATATATATATGGAGGTCTGTACCTCATGAATCATTAGTTTAAAGTTTTAGCTTCAAAACCCTCCCAATCCCCTAAAAAAACTAGTTTTGTGAAAAGTGGATTTTATTGCCATAAAATCATCATGGATAAACAAAAAAAAATTTTAAACATCAATTAAACTTAGAGATGATTCCATAAATTCCAATTTTATGTATGGATCTATATAGATGAGGACAAAAATCATGTTTTTGTGGAAAAAAGAATGTAAAATAATGTACGAAGTAATTCAATAGAATATAATAAATGGAGATTTAAGCATAAAACTTTTTATTCATCCCAAAATATTCAATTAATCATAATTAATCATGAAAGTTCTCCTACCAACTTGATCAAAATGACTAGTGTTCAGAAAAATAGAGCAAAATAGGCTTAGTTAGTGTATATATATATATATATATATATATATATATATATATATATATATATATATATATATATATAAGATTAATTAAAATTGTAAAATTTATTTATGAAAAATATAATTTATTAATAAGTTCTAAATTTTATTTTATTTTTTAAATCTTTTTATTAAAAACCTTTAACATATTTTCTAATATTATCGAATCGATAATATTTCCCTCTTATCCTAAATTTTATATATATATATATATATATATATATATATATATATATATATATATATATGGGAAATATTATCAATTCGATAATATTAAAATATATATATATATATATATATATATATGGGGATAAGAGGGAAATATTATCAATTCGATAATATTAGAAAATATATATATATATATATATATATATATATATATATATATATATTTTCTAATATTATCGAATTGATAATATTTCCCTCTTATCCTTATTTATATATATTTTCTAATATTATCGAATTGATAATATTTCCCTCTTATCCTTATATATATATATATATATATATATATATATATATATATATATATATATATATATATATATATATATATATATATATATATAATTTAGGATAAAAGGGAAATATTATCAATTCGATAATATTAGAAAATATGTCAAAGGTTTTTAATAAAAAGAATAATTTTTTTTTTAAAATTTTAGAACTTATTAATAAATTATATTTTTCATAAATAAATTTTACAATTTTAATTAATCATATTATTAATTAATTAAATTTAATTTAACTTACTAAATGTAAAAACAAAAAAGACTATTCTAACACTACAATATTAAAATAAGATTATGCTAAGCCTACACCCTACGTAACAAATCCACCATGCATGCAAAATTGTAACGCATGTTAACCATCACTTCTACCACGTCACATGGAGGGAAGAAGCAATAAACTTTCTATTCTAAAAATAACCTTTTTTTAGTTCAATTTAAAATAGCCCACCTCCCTAAGAACCGTCGCCCACTTTAACTCATGTTATGTATAAAGGAGCTGCCACATCGACTATGCATCACCACCACTCAAGAAATAGTTAAATAAATCATCGACTCATGCTAAAAATCTAGTTAGGAATAATAATAGCATGAAGTGGGGAGAGATTCTAGGGAAAAGAAGAATATACGTACATGAAGAGATGAACGCTTGAGGAGGGAAGCAGGGAGGAGGAGAATGTTTTAGCTAGAAGACTGAGATTTCAAGGAAGGAGGTATTTAGAATTAAGGAGATCATTGACAGTAGTATGTCTCTCCTCTCCATAACTCTATTTTTATTTGTGTTTTCCTGCCCAATATAGAGGATGACTAAATCGACTAAGAAATCAAAATGTTATCCTGGTTTTGGCTGACCATATGCTTCTAAAGTTGAAGTTACAGAAATAAATTTGTAGGTTGACTTGGAGTCTCTATCTATGAGGACTCAGATACATAAGATTTCTACCTCAAAACTAGGATGCAACCTGTCCTTTAACACCTCCATCTGTGATACGTAGATCTGGCCCATTTTTGCTATTTTGAGATGCTCCATTTGACACTACATAGCTCTCGACCCCTTTGCCTTGTTCCACACTATGGAGATGGCTAAATCATAGAGTCTCGCTCATTCCTTTCCTAAGGACTGCATTGCCCTTATCAAGAAGTTGATATGTTACTATTTAAGAAATCTACTTATAACTCCATATTGGTATTATCGTGTCGACGATTACCTTTATTCATGTCTCCTAAGCCCCTCACATACCCTTCATTAGGTTTGGTGATTAGTTAAAGGCAAATCTGTGGTTTCTTATTATTTGATAATAGAATATTTCTTTCATTCGAATGCCTTAGTAAGCATAATAGACCTTCATTTCATTCATGAATGACTAATAAGCTCACATTGGTGTAAACGGGTAATTATTATGGAGTCACCAGTAGGAAAGAGTAAGGTTTCATTTTTTATATCTACTTTTGAACAATGAAACTATGGAAATATCATTATTACCTATTCCTTTTATTTCGTAATCAATATTGTTTTGTGTTTACAATTTAAAATGATAAGAGTAAATTTGACTTGCTCTAGAAGTGTTAAAATTTCACATGAAACTATGATCATCCATCGTAGTTAGAATAACATTACTATGATTCCTCACACACACACACACACACACACACACACACACACACACACACACACACACACACACACACACACACACACACACACACACACACACACACACACACACACACACACATTATAATAGTTATCAGTTATTCTTTTGAATCTGACTATATCTCAATTAGAAAGGTCAAAGTTCGTTTTAAATCATTTTTTTATAATTTTGAACAAATGAAGACTATTCATGGAAATGGGTTAATTCTTTCAAATACATGAGTAATGGGTAAACCTTTTTTCCCATATAATTATTTGTATAGTATGTGTCTTGCTTTTATATGATAATTTAATCTAGTACATTCTTTAGGAATAGTTTTGATTCATATTACATATTAGAAAGTATTCTCATACTCCTTACATTTTGAAATAATTTTTGATTTCATATTTACAATTTAAATAATATTCTAATATGCTTAGATTGTTTAAATTTAAATTTTGATTTCATATTTATTCTAATCAAATTTGCAAAATGTTACAAGGAAATAATATACAAAATTCATATTTATAACTAGAATGATATTCTATTCAAACTTTCATTATGTTACTTAGAAATAATTATAAATTTCATATTTATGATTAGAAAATATTCTAATCAATTTTACAATATGTTACATAGAAATAAAATTCAATTTCATATTTACAATTAGATGATATTCTCACCTATTTTACATTGTGTTAATCAGAAATAATTTTTAAGTATTCTTACTTTTAAATCTCAACTTAGACCAAGAATTTGAGGTTAAAACAAAACTATGCAATGTTGGATATTAAGCAGGACCTCTGGCTCATATTTATGGGTAATGTCATAGCACTTGAGATACTACATCCATAGCTTAACACAACTACAATAATGACATCTAGGCATCATCTCTATAAACCATCAGGGATAAATAAGGACCATGTCGTGTCATTAAGACAAAGGGGTGGGATAATCCCTCTTGGTCAACTACACTAATTAAGATAATAAAATAACTTGAACTACCTTAAATGATTCTGACTTGTGAACTTATGAAACAGAAATGGAGAAAGTACATGTCTTACTCAAAACTTGGTACCATTGAAAAGGAGCAACAAAAACTTAGATTAAAAATGTTAAATTAGTTAATATCAAAAAACCACCAACCATATGGCTCTTAGATAACGAAACTTTTGCAACATCAATTGTAAGGATAAGGTTGTCTAAAGCAAGGATCAAAAACATTGTTGATGTAAATAAAAGTGGGAAGGGGATGTAGCTTGCAAATGTTAATTTCTATTTCTTGTTAAGATTTAGGGTTAGTTTAGTTAATCAAGTATCCAATTACTTAAATTAATACTTTTCTACTTCCATTTGGGTAACAATCACAGAGGAACTATCTAGGGAGCTAGGCCCTAAAAAGGGATACATAACCAGATCTACAGTTCACATGCAACTTAGAATAAAAAATAGAACTACATGCATACTACACCTTGATCCTATTCAAAAGTAGGTATGTAAGTAGCTTGGGAAGTAAAGGATGCTTCCATTATGTAGTTAAATAGGATGGGGTTTGGGGTTGTGTGCTAAACAAGATTAAATTTAAATGAAAAGCCAAGACCATTATAATAAGACACTAGTTTAAATAAACAATGCAAAGATAAGAATTTTGTGATATAATGAAAAGGATCCTGATTAGATCATCGTACTCCTATCATGGTGATCTCAATGTTTATCTAGTAGAAATGAGTAGTGAACAGTGAGTGACTCAGGATTTGATTGATCTCGATGAGTCAAGTCTCTGGCTAGAGCATAACTTACTCATGTGTAGATGCCTAACCTGTATGCTTAGATGCTTTACTGTTTGGCAAAGGAATGCCTAACCTATATGGTTAGAATGTTTTCCCATTTGGCAAAGAATAATAGATGCCTAACCCGTATGGTTAGATGCTTACTCGGTTGGCAAAGGATATCTAATAGGATAAAGTATACCCAAGTTATATTCACTGAAAAACATTAATTAAACAAAAAAATTATGTGTTTTAGGATAGGATTGGTCCCTACAAATTGGGTTAAATTTATCCCATTACAATTTACTAAAGGTGAATAGATATGCAACTTTATCCTTACACATAAAATTTCACAATTTGGGTTACCTTATGCAATCATAATGTATAATGGTTCTTATTTTAAGAATAAAATGATAAGAATATTTTGTGATAAGTTTGAAATTCAACATACTTTTCTCTACTACTTATCATCCACAAGGAAATGGGCAACATAAAAAGATAATAAAATAATTGTTAGGATCTTAAGTAAAATTGTTGCAAAGTATGGGGATGATTGACATAATAAAATAATTTACGTGTTTTGGTATTATTGCACAATTATCAATACAGTAACAAAAACCATGACCTACTCTCTTATTTATGATATGGAAGTAATGTTTCCTCTAGAAAATTAAATGCATTCCTTATGTGTATAATTTAAATACAATATCAACGATAATGGGTATCATGAAAAATGCCTACTCTGATTATAAATACTTAATAGCTAATGCATACAAGCTATCAAACATTTAAAATTTTATCAAGCATGTGTTACAATAGAATATGGAAATAAAATGCATGATAAATAATTTTAAATTTGGACCTTTTACTCAAATAAATTCAAATGAATATAAATATTGATAAATAAAATAAAGAAAAATTCAAGCTAAATTAACTAGGACTATTTATACTCAATAAAAATATTGGCCTTGGATTTTATTGTTAAGCTACACTTGAGGGAAATCTTGTCAAAAATACCATGAATGTCATGCATCTACGCCATTATTAAATATATAGATAACATTATTGCACTTCATTTATAGTTTAATTTTATAAATATGAAAAAATATAAAAACTTTCATATATGCTAAAAAGTACAAATTTTTAAAATATTTATTAATAAAAGTTAAAACCAAGACTTGTAGGCATACTTTCATGTTGTTGGATTACATATTTTCATATATCATCTATTTTTATGTTCACTAAACACCATATTTAATTCCATTTTCAATACATGATGGTTCTCACAATGTATTTGAGTGTGTAACATGACAAAAATTTATAAAAAACAAAAAATATTCATACATATAAAAACCTATCTTGATTGAAATAATTTACATACAATAAATTAGGGTAGAGCTGTAAAAGTTGAAAAATACTCTGAAGGACACAAATTCGGTTTTATGTGTGACATTTATGCAAGATTTTGTAACTCTAAGTGGCATCTTACATGTCCTTTGTATGTGGCATTTATGCCTTCTAGCATGACAATGTGTGACTTTGCTTACATGTTTGTTAGTTACTATTATGGTGCCATGATGCCTATCATACCTACTAAGTATATAATTACATACATCTATGATACCTACCATGTTTGAGCTTAATGATGCCTCAGGTCTTGGTTTCACTTTATAAGTCCACTTTATTATTTTCCACTTCATCAAAATCATAATAGAGTATTCTATGAGAGTTGGAACATATAATCATTCCAACTCAAGCATCATCACTAATTCTTCAAACTAATACTTGATCACTCTCAATTCACAAGTTCAACACCTCTCCACAAGCCTCAACAAGGGTACATGCACATATCCATGACACAGAAAAAGTAGGTATACACACTCAAGTGTCACATTTTATTTATTCTAGTAATTTCATACATCACTACAATAAAGCAGGAGTAAATGTAGATAGTAAAATTTAATGAGTAAATACTTGACAATGCTTATCCTTGACATCTTTACCTTGTTTGGTCAATTTTCTATTCTGATAACCCACAATCTCTAAAGAAGCCTTTAAAGTCACATAATTATTCTTCATATCTCTAACACTTCTATATTTACCCTTATTCATCATATACTTCAATGCCATTTCATTAGCCGTAGTTTCTATTTTTAGTAATTTACAACTTCTGTAAATTTTATAGATTCCTATTTGTTGTATTATGTATTATTTAACTTCGTACATCAGATTTTAGTAGTTTACATTCCCAATTAGAGTTAAGTGTTCATTCTAATTAATTCTAGTATAAAGAACTTCTTCTTGCCTACAACTAGTAGACATATAATAAATACATATATTTAAAATATGCTAAAAAATATATCAATCTTAACATTATTATTTAGAGTTCATTCTCACATAATATTGATTATTGATTCTATTAATTTCTTGTACATATTTGTACTCATTGTGGATAAATTTCATCAATCTAATTATATCACTATGTTTAGTTCAAAAATGACTTTCTTGAAAAAAGAGGCTCTAAACTCTACCATATGGCCAAGTTATTTTTAATTTTTAATTGAATTCTCAACTATAAATTAAAAATGTTCAAAGTAAATGTCTAATAAAACTCAAATTTAAGATTAAAATTTGTTTCTAATGGTCAAATAGACATCTTATTTGAAATTTAACATAATTATGAATAAATCAATGCATCGCACTCCCTTGCTTCTATTATAAAATGCCTATGATGTAATTATTAAAGATATAAGATTATCATTAACACAAAATGGAATGTTAGTACTAGAAAACAAACTTTAGGAATAAAATGGCAAAGCACGAGACACTGAAATGAAATTCCTTGTATTACTTTTTTTATTGATAAAGAAGGGCATAGACTGTGAGCCAAAATAATATTCTATGGAGGGCACTATCAACGATTACATATTATTAGTCCATATAAATTATGAATCAAAATTTACATTTCTATCAAAAAGATTTTTATGTCCGTTAAATTAGTTTATATTTATAGAAGTGTCGATGAACATATATTTTCCAAATAATACTTATTGAATTAGGGATTCTATCAACAAAGTTGTTCAATGTGGATCTAATAAAAGACACTAACTCTCATACATATCTTAGATAAATTTATGTAAAAAACGCAGAGAAATATAATTATCGAAATATTTATTATATTTATATCACAAATCTAATACAATATAAATGTCTCAAAAATAATATCTCTCCAAATCTTTTCTATACATTTATGTAATTTAAATATACTAATTTTAAATACTCTATATAAATATATCAATAATTTACAAAACAATTAAAAATATTCATTTTTTAAAATTAAATTATTTATTTACATAAATTTTACTCCAACTCCATTATAATATACAATTGTTAATCTAAATTTCATAAAATCAAAGAATAAAAAATAATAGATACAACATTTTTAAGTTAATAGTATTTAATAATTTTTTCTAACGTCAACGTTGATCAAAGCAAACACATATAAATGTGTGCACGCTATTAATATTATCTATATTATAAATATAACAGCCAATGTGTATCGACCAAATAAATAACCGGATGTTCTAAATTATATATATTTTCCAAATATAAAAGAATTCTTACCCTCTTTTAAAACGTGTCAAAATTTTAATGTATTCTTTTGTCATCGTCTTCAGTCATAATCGCACCCTAAATTTTGAGGAAACTCACCGCCAAAAAAGTAACGGATTGACGCAAACTGGGAAAAAAATAAAAAGCAAGCAGTCGGTTATTTTTGACAAGGGCGCCCAGTCCCTCCGGGGAGTTTGTAGTACGAACAAATAGTAGTTTCTTAGTTCGAGAGTCAAGCTAAGCTTGAGCCTTAGTTTTAACGACTCCAATACAAGTTTTTATAAATGTTTTGCTTTTTGGATTCAGATTTAAATATATATATAAAGAAAGATTTAGAGCATTAAATATAAAGAGACACAAATGAATAAAAGTCGTTAATTCTAGTCTTACAACAAATGACTGATCTTTTAGCTATGTTCTATTTTGACTTGGTAGATTGATTTTGCAGGTCTTACATTTGTAATTGTTCGAGGAAAATTTGCAGAAATGGGCTTGCCGACGTTACTAATAACCATTATGGAAGGATAGTTGAGTTCCTAAATTCAAAGAACCGCTGATGAAATCCCCTGTCCACAAACGCAGAGATGTAACGGTGTAACCTTGCTACAGAGCATGTTGATGTAAGAAAACACATCTGCATCGTACACAAGCCCTGGATTGATGGCCATAACAGGGTTAATCTGTCCTGTGCCATATACCAATTCTGCAACCTGATTGCCATATAATGTTGAATCCAATGTAGATGTTGCATCACAAATCGAGTTGTGAAGACTTGTTAAGGATAATACACATTTACAGTTTTTGGGAGATTGAGCATTTACCTATGGTCATGAGAGCGGATTTAAAAGCTGCAAGAGACCAATCGGGATGAAATGACTTCACATAGGTAGCAGCTTCTGTGGCTTGAGGGCATGACATGGATGTTCTAGATACTATGTTGAAGTTCACAAATCTTTTATCCAAGGATTCATGTCGGCTAGAATGTCCACACCTGGTATGGCAAGCTACAGAAAATTATACGAGTTTTGAAAACTGATGCAAAATAAATAAGATTGTTATCATGAACGTTCAGATCACTGATAGCACCATTGTGGAAAAATAATAGAGAGCTGATGAATTTTGATTGTTTTTATTTTGCATATAATCTCACAAAAAGCCCATCAATGTTTGTGTTTGCTCAAAAAACACCTTTGCTTAAGGCATGTTGCATTCCATGATACATATATACATTTCATAATTGAAAAGTGGAGAAAAACATACCATTCCATACTCTTTTGCATCCTAACTGCACAGGGTAATTTTCTTCGTGGCTGCAGCGAGCTGGGAGGCAGCTTGGAGGTGTTTACAGGGTTTAGGGTAGTGTTTGAAGTGTGCTGATGAAGAACTAGGATGGCAATCACTGCAAGTTCAAAGTACATATATTCTTCATTTCATGAAAAAATGACACAGATCAATCGTTCACTTAGGCATAGCCACCGGCAGATGGCATTTGTATGTTGCTGCTCTCAGGCGCTACCATCAGCCGCATTGATTTTTTAAGTTTAATTTTTAATCCCTGCAAGCTGCTCCACCGATAGCATGTTAAATTATACAGTTTTGATAGGGAGTCAAATGAGGCAAGTCTCCTAATAATGGATTAAAAACATTCTATTTTGGCTGCGGCCATTTCTTTCAAAGATGTGAAATCGTTCATAACATACCTTTTTTCTACCCAATCAAATTATTTGGAATAATAGTGTTTTATGTTTTTGTTAAATGACTTGTATCTTGCCTTCATTAATGATTTACATATTTATTACTGCATAAAATAATGAGATTTCAGTTGCTGATGAGACAGGGATTAATTCAAAGATAAAGAAAATTGAATGGTATTGTCACTCCCTCCGAGACTAATAAAAAATAGAATACGACAAGATGCACATTCTATCTCTAGATTAATTACCATTTCCCATATGCAATGTTTACCATGTCTTTTATGATTTAAGAGGAAATAACTAGTCGTTGTTTTTAGGATGTAAGGAATGTTGGAAGACTTGTATATTTAATTTTCATAATTTTATTTAGATAGTATATTTTTTAATTTATTATATAAATTGAGCACTTTTAGTATATAAGAAATGAATCTATCAACTTTTCTTGCCATTTAAGAATGATCATCAATTGATCACATTTTATTTTAATCATTGACTCTTTTATTGTGGCATTTACATTGTGTCATGAGTGATGCAGATTTCCTAAAACTATCTTAGTATTTTTGGGGCTTTGTAGCATGTACATGAAGTTATCCTAGTTTTTCAAGACTTCTACATGAATTCTCTAGCATCGCAAACCCTTTCTTGGATCTTATGGACCCTTTCCCATGGCTTATGGAGTTCTTGATGATGGTCCCCATGCTGTCAAATTTAAACTAGCAGTTAACAGGTGGACAAATCCCATTGACCTTGAGTTGAATGCAATCGTTAGTTCATAGGTCATAAAATTATCCAATGAGAAGTGGGCACGTAATGTGGGGTTTTAGAGATGTTAGGGTGAATGGTCTCATACCTATCAGAGTTAACAGTTTAGGGACCCAATAGTATAGGTCCACGTGGGCCTAGTGATAACCAAGCAGTGTAAGAGTGTGACCTTGAAGACCAATTAGTTTTCAACATGTGTACACATGGTAGACCTGAGGATAGTCAAGGACTATCCACCTAACCAATCAAGGTCTGCCACCTTAGTTGAGAAGAAAAAAGTTGTAGTCTTTCCTTGTCAGCCTTGACAAAGTTGGGATCCTATAAGCCAATGGCACGTGGACCCACTGACCATTGGGCACTATCACCTTGGGTTTACCCATAGAACATCAGTGATCCACATGGTCTTGCTAGCAGTGAGGGACTATCACACCAGGATCTGAAGGACCAAAACTTAAATGCCTTCATCTTATGTGGACACATAAACCCTAGAGATAATGCGTGTAGATTAAATAATGAATAACAAGGAGACACGTGGCTTAGTTATAGAATGAATACCAATAAGTTAACAAGTAACTATATATGATTCACAAGCGGTTGTCAATTTGGGAGTCAAGAAATTGGCAAGTGAGAACCTGTCATGTGAGTTGAAAGGTTGGAGATAGTAATGTGGATGGTCTTAGACCTATAAAAGGTGACAAATCCATGACTCAATAAAAGAGATCCATTTTGAAATGATGATAGATAAGGTCTGTCAGATTGGGACGTTGGAGACCAAGCCATGTAGATTAGTTGGTTGGATGAGGCACAAGCTCAAAGTTGATATTCAAGGCTAAGACTAAGTGATGGTCTAATGACCTTCCCACGAATGTCCCATTTCTATATAGGCAAAGAAAAACTAGGGAAAGTCACACATGGATCAAAGAACCTAGAATTTCATAAAGTGAGCATCAACTAGATGATGCTTTGTTTGCAGGAAAGTAAAAAGGGAGCTACTAAAAATAGATGAGGTCTATGAGAAAATACCCAATGCTTAAATAAAAGAGATGAATCTTGAGTTTTTTCAAAGATAAAATTGAAGAAGTAACTCTAGGGAAAATAGAATGATCTATTAATGCATTATAAGCAGATAAGGGGCTAATTACGCTTGTCAGCAAGTGGTTGATCAATCCAAAGTCTCTTGACCATTGATATTATAGATTGACAGTCAGAGGTATTTGGGGGGAGATTTGTAGAGTATATTTTCATTTCAAGGGTACATTAAACCTACCAAATCTACCTATCACCTAGGAATGATCACCAGTCAACCAAATTTTCTCTCAACCCATGACTTCGCTACCTCAGCATTCATATTGTATCACGAGTGATGCCCCCTTGTGCATTCATGTAACATACACTTTACAAATGCTCTAGTTCTCACTTCAATCATAATGAAAGAAATAAGATAAACTCCATAGCCTTAATGTATTTCCCCACATATGCATCATTGCATTATTGTTGTAATCAAATATAAAATAGTCAATAAAATATACCACCACATTTAAACTCTTCATGCCATCAGGCAATAATCATCTATCAATAACATTTTCCTTTAGGGGGTGACTTCTCTACTATGACATTCACATTTTATCATAAGTGATGCTCCCTTTACATCAAAAATGAAATTAAAGTTTAAAAATGACATCGAATAAACTGATAGCTACACCTATAATTGAGCATTATGTCTTCATGGTTAATATTCGTGGTTGCGTTATCTAAACTTTATCATTAAAATGTCAATTAAATCTATTGTGGTTGTGTAAACATATTTTTTAGGGTGTTTATAAAATCCATAAGAATGTAAAATTAGGAGAAAAAATTAACTAATATATAATATATTATATTTTGATATTATTTTATATTTTAATATTATATACTTTTCAATATTATCTTATTTTTTATAACATATATGTATTTTATTGTATAATTTATATTTATATATTAAACTATCTTATATTATATTATATTTAATATTATCTTATATAATTATGTGATATATAGATATTGTATATTTTATATAACATTTATGAATATTATATTATATAATATATTAGATTATAATAAAATAATTATAATTATTATTATTTAGTATTCTATTTTATTATAATATATTATATATTAGATTATAATATAAATAATATAAACATCACAATCATAATGACCTCCATAAATAAACATTTGTTGATCTCTTAGAAGAACACTTATTGAGTTTGAGCTCCACATGTTTCATGCAAATCAGTTTAGCCGAATGGCAAAGTAAACCTAGAAAATGTTCTTGGTGTTGTGCAGTTTGCATACCATTATTGGTGAGCCAGATGTGAGTGGTAGTGGAAAACAATCATGATTCTCTCTTAGTTTTGTTTTCAATGGAATAATATGGTTGTGGAATAGCAGGTACTGCTAAGGCCAGCCAGTATGCCATTCTTATGCTTGAAAGAGTTTTGTAACTTTCAAAGTAATATTTTCTATACTCGTAGAACATTCTTGTCTTTTTATTATAAGTATAGTCATTATAGATATATAATATTTTGTAAGATTGAATTTATTCAATTCTATGCCTTAGTATAGATTTCTATCTCATAACTCCCTTTCTTCCCTAAGTTCATGATGTTATTTTTTTACTTATTCCTCACCTTCTTGGTTAACATTGTCCATAACTAAGAAAACAATATACAAATATCAGGTTGATAATTTTTGAAGGGGAATAAATGGAGGTGGATAGGATTTTTTATTGCAGTTGAAAGAGGGCCCATAAATCATGGAAGAAGAAGTACCTAATGAAAATAAATATGACTACGAAGGAGGGGGGATTTTGACATTAAAATATACATATGATGCCTCAATTTGGAAGCCTGAAAAAGAGATTCAAATGAATTTTAGAATAGAGGTAGCCACAGCTAGGGTGGAAATATGATCTAAGGTGGCACTTTTGGAGGGTGGATCAGGAGGATACTCCTTGAAGGAAAATAGGACAAAAAGACTTGACAATAACGAGATTAAACAAAGTGTTTGAAGGGGGTCTAATCTCTTATGTAGGTGGGTAGATGAAGCACAACCTGCCCATTGTAGAAATAGGAGGAAAAATTTTTTAGAGGGTGAGGGTAGAAGTAACACTTGTCTTTTTGAGGAGATACAATATTAGTAGGCATCACATGGAGGTCATTTTTTTTTCATCTAATTATTTCTGCCATCGAGTACTATGGGGAGCCTTCCAAGTGTTAACCCAACCCTAATGAAAACTACCCCTTTTCCTAGTATCTTCAATCCACTCCACCATAGTCAAACCCACTAATTTTTTATGTGACACTGAGATAACACCTCTTGCAAGTGTGTGTCATTAAATGAGCAGATGAGAAAACTTTAAGTTTTAAGGTCTTATGTGAGATGAATATTTGGGGTGGTTTCATCCAAATAATGATGCCTCTGATGTAATTAAGGTTTATCATTAAGGGAAGTGGTGTGTTGATCTCATCCATCATGTCACCCAATTACTTTTAAAGTAGTCTTAAAGAGTTCCATGGCTATCCAAGTTAACTATGTTGAAATTAAGGGTGAAATTGGTTCGCATCTACAATTATCACAAACTTCGCCATGGTTTCCTAAAGAAAACCATGATGCATTATCTTTCAATAAAAATAACATTTGCTATATTTCTCCACTATTATGGTGCCTCATGGATTCTCAATGGTGTTAATAATGTATTAAATCTAAAATCCTATGGTCTTCCCTCTTTCATGCATCATGCAAATTTGGACTTATTTGGGGGAATGTACATATTTGTGCCCTGAATCCCTAGATTCAAGCTTAAGTCAACGTCTTCCCATGTCTTAATCATTTTTTTGTCTAGGAAAACATTCACTTCACCAATGCTGAACAATTCTACTAGATGGTTAGGTTGGTGTTTTCTTTGGTCCTCGCATCTAAAGCTTAAAAATGCATGGTGGATATTGTTCTCATTGGAAATATTTATAAGTGGTGTTGTAAAAACTAATTGAAATTTATAGCTAAAATTAAATAAATGTTTTAAAAAAATCATTTAGCTCTTAGTTTTTATTTTATGGCTATGACATCAAATGCTTCTCCTTTATATTATTATTATAGGATGCTTCTCAACATAAATGTTAGATGCTTATCCTCACTAGTACCATTGTAATACACCTCTCAACATAATTATCTACATATATTTACTTTTGATTGGCAAAATAGTGTTGAGAATCTAGACTATCTTTATTTGGAATTTCCTTTTTCACACTAGAATCTTAGCTTCATCTTTATTTATCTACCTGAGCTAGATCATCCATTATTTTGACTTATAGTTTTCCCTTTGAATTTTACTTTGGTTACCAATCACATAATTTAAAATTTAGAAGATAATATAAATCAGTTACCACAAATTGATTTGGAATAATAATTTTTGTGCAAACCCAATTGATATTTAGAAAAAACCTTTGGCATAGATTTATCATTCATGGGGTTTACCCCAACAATGTCAGTACTATCTTTATGGTCTTCAAAATGTTTGTTTGAAGTAAATTATTTTCAGGTTTAGTAATTAAATGCTTTGAGCCATCTCAATGTGAAATTTATGAGGGAGCCAACTTTTTAATTCAAAGATTTAATTTAGGTAAAGTTAATTGATTTAAAATTTAATAAAATAAAATTACAACAAAATGAAATTGATTTTCCAACAATGGAAAAGGTAATGTACAAGTTGTTCCAATCATATTGAAGGTTAAGATTATGAAATTGCATAATCCTTAAATTTAATGCTTATTTTAGGCATGTTTATTGTTAACAAAGTATGCATTAAATCAATCTCTTTATGTTAAAATTACTATAAAAATATAATAAATAAGATTAAAGTAATAATTTTTTTAATGAAATCATTTCCAAATAAATTAGTGTTTAACCTTTAAATATAGAGTAGGTAATTTAGGGATGAGTGTGTTAGAGATAGCCTAGGGTACAAGGATGGTAGATTATCTCTAAATTAGACCAATTAAATTTAAAGTAGGTCAATTAATTTATAAATTTAGATAAACATATACTAAATTTACTATGTTGAGATATGATAAAAATAGAAATTAAATTTATGATAGATATTAAAATGATAATTAAATCAATATACTTAGATAGTTCTTATACTAATACAAATCTATATCTAAAATAGGAAGAAAGTAGACTGGATATAAAATCTAGAATAGTCATCTAATTTTAAAAATTATACCTATAGTCATGGATAATTGCATTGACATGGGATGCATATGTTGATGTTTGTCTCTAACTTAGAAATGGGTTTCAAGTATGTAATACCTACTAAAACTGAATGTGACCACTTATATGATTTTGGGATCTGTGTCACCTTCACTCTAGTGAATTCAGATTTGGGTCATGGATTGTCACTCTTTGTCAAAAGATATAACCCTAGTTCTTCATCCTTATATTGGTTATGGTAAAAATGAGGTGGAATTCATACCTTTTCAATGTCCCAAACACCCCTCTGTCAATGATCATTTCCTACATATCCAATACTCTAAATAAGCCCTCAAACTTATGGAGTTCTCTCCTTCGTGTTGGTTTGTGTGTGTATCATGTAATATATGATAAGTGATTACATAGAGTGACCTAACTTGTAACTTGGAAAATATAGTTCATGGGATTCTCTTTGAATACTTCATACCTATAGATATGTTATACATATTACTAATATTAAAATATAATAAAATAGGTTTGATTTGTTCATTTACGTGCTTGATTGAATTCCTTTGATAAATCACCTTGTGAGAGGTAAGAAGTTGTTAGGTGGTGATTGAATAATGGTTGATATTATATGTATACCAATCCCTTTGGATAATATCTCATATTAAATCACTTAGGTTGACCATATGAATATGTTTCATTTGTAAATTAGATGACTTTAAGGTACTAAACTCTTACGTCAACCTAGTCATTTAATTGGCACGTAATTATCTTGGTAGTTGAAAAATAAGCACACATCCAAAACTTGTAGAGATAGATGATAAGTATGTTTATAATATTTTGAGCATGATATAATGTTTGAGTCATTATAATAACATTTTTCAAACTAAGAGATAAGCAAACAGGCACAAAGAGATAATGTATACAAGCCTTTCATCAACAAGAATAATTCAGAAGTTGAAAGTATATCCATGATATATATTTTCCAAGTGTAAAAAATTGAAGTGTTATTACTTTGAAAATAGTGTCTACATTTGTCCCCCCTTTAATTTAGTAATGAAATTTCTAGTTTAAAGAAAAAGGAATGCATATTTGGGTGTCTATAACATATCTTGCATTTTCCTGAGCCCAACTTGAATGTTTTGTTAGTGATTGTTCTACAACCAAGAGAATTTTATAGTATATAATTAGGTCATATAATCTGAAATCAAAAACATTGAAACGATACAAATGTAAGGAAAGCAAGGTTTAAGAGTACACATGTGTATCGATGTAACCACCTTAATTTTTAGTAATTTGATTTGAAAATATGTATCATAATAAATCATTAGAGATTTAATTATGAAAAATATAAAATCTTAAAATTTCATATATCTAGAGATAAAGGAGAGATTATATAACACATTCCCCCAACATTAGATAAAAGGTGAGTTGTCACACTGTCATTGAGATTAGATCAACCATATAGCACAATCATACATATAACCTTATGAACATGAGTGATCCAAGTTAATTCACACTATAAATATGGTGAGGTTGGATTATGTAATAAATTATAACCTTTAAATTTAAAAATATTGAGTGATTTAATCATATCAACCATACCAAAAATGAACCAAGTCGATCGACTCAATACAATCCATCAAAGTCTAATATGATGTTTGATGACAATCCATATAAGTGTTTTAAAATATAAAACCAATTTTATTTTGTAATTTTGGGTGCACATTCCATAGAATATGCACCTTAAATATGTCTTATGTTAAAACTATTTATAATAATGATACCAATATATATTATTCTACCACAAATGTGTATTTAAATCATATAATTATGCAATTTGACCAATTTGAAAACTATGTGTGGAGAATATGTTTCCATATCATGCTTCCACTATAATCTGAAACTAAAAACTTGTTTAAGTGTGGATAACATGTTTCCATAACATACCTCCACTATATATTTGAATCTTGGAAGAATGTGGAGGCCATACCTCAATGGTATGTGCTTACTAATATGCTCCAATTGTGAGATGAGTGGAAGTATAAATTGGTGGTACCTTACCTGAAAATATAAGATGACTATATAATTTTTGTATGAACCAAGTAGTGTATAGAAAGAACATGTCGAGATAGATATATCATTGAACCACGCATCGAGTCGTAAAATACATTATGTGAATCATAGAAACATCTAGATTTTAGAAGTACAAAATTAAAAAATAACCAAGCAAACACACAAAATCACTCAAAATAAAAACAAAATGCAATGGTCCAATAAGAACGCAAACAAGGTCATGTTCAAATTCCACACAATCAAAGGAACATGACTTAGTCAAATGTCTACCAAATCAACAATGACACATTCAAATGTCCACAAAACAAGGCATAACATATTCAAATGTCAAAGAGGCAAAAAAAAAAAAGAATAAAACCATAAATAATTGATCATATTCAAATTCTCAAACAAACAAAACAATACAATCAAGGTAGTGAAAAAATAAAAAGTATAAGCAACTAGCATAAGCATTTTATACTGGTCCTTAGATATATGTGTTAGCAAAAAAATTAAGTGCATACCATATCAAGTAGACTTCAAAATATATAAGTATGGATAAGGACATGTGTAAAGACATAAACTTAAATA
>JARHVA010002570.1:52500-60000 GCA_037957365.1 Torreya grandis | reverse complement strand
GAGTGTATTATATTTAAGATTTAAATTTTCTGAATGGTAAGGTTAACAGTTTATTCATGAGTTTATAATATTTAAGTAAAATTTAAGGTTTAATGGAGATTGTCATATTATTCAATGTTTGACTGAGTGTCACGAGTTCAATTTGTAGGTTTGGATTTTTTGTTTTTATTTAGGTTTAATGGGATCTATTTAGTATTGAGAGTTATATGCATTAAATTGAGAAATGTTGAAATTTAGGACAATTCACAAGTTTACCTTTTGTTATAAATAGATGCCCACTTTAGGTTTAGGACTAAATTTTCTGCTTCCTTTTGGAAAGTATGTAAAACAACTATTCAATAATAAAATGTAAGTAAATATTTTTAATGAACCTTTTTCATGTGACATTAAAAATAGGGGGTATTGATGGTTTTTTTTTTCTAGATAAACACTATCATTTTAATTGTTTTTGCTTATAAATGTACATTTTTCCTTTTAAAATACAATGCAACTCAAACCATATTTATGTTGTGGTTATGTTCATCTTGTCACCTTTTTTATTTTTTTAAGGAGTGTAAGTGATTATGAGATGATGTTTGATCCAAATTTTTGTTTGATATAGGATTCAAATACATTTGATATAAATTCACCAACATTTTCAGTTTGTAATGTCCTAATACAATATTGTCCTTTAATTTCAATCATTATTCTAAACTTTTGAAAGGTTTTGAAGGCTTCTAATTTTGTTATAAAAAGTATATTTAAGTCATTCTGATGTAGTGATCAATGAAATTATGAAGTAATTATGACCACTAGTAGAAAGAATAGGTAGAGAACACAAATTAGAATGAACCCACTATATTTTTATTTTGGATTTATGTCCTGACATCTGAAATGGTTTCCTCTCATTGTTAGCCAATATTCAATATTCATATTGTTTAATATCTTTGGGTAGTGTTAGGAAACCTAAAAAAATATTCCTTTACATTATGCAAATGTTATCAGTATGCCCAAATCTTTCCTATATCACCAACATTTCTTAGACCTAATTAGTCACCCATTAGTTTTAGTAATTTCATTTCTCAAATCCAATCATAACCATTATATTCTCAAATTCCAATCTCATCTCCACCTCTCCATCATCTAAGAGAATGAAATGGCCTTGTTGCCATATGAGTAGTAGAGATAATATGTTTATTTTCAACTAAGAAAGGTATAGGACATTGTGGAGAATGAAATATTGATGTTATAGTGATTTGAGTCAAATTGAACTAGGTTTAACTCACTAAGGTGTTATTTACTTCGTTTCAGATGGAAAAGCACCTCCAATTGAAAATTGAGTTGAGCCTAGTTTTGAGCTTTTCTTATTTTAGTTTTGTATAGGCTCTGATCTTATCCCATGATGTTTTTCATTCATGGGTCACATGATTCCATTTTCTTTAACATTATTTTTAGAACAAGATTTTTTCTTTATTTTTTATTCTTGTGATTTGATCATTGTTTTTGCCATCTTTGCCACCTCACCCTTTATTTTCCTCATTGTCTTTATCATTTGCAGCATTCAAAGAATAATTTGTAGTTTGATTAGAATACCAAATTCCTTCTCATGTTTAACCCTAAATTGGATGTGGATCTTACTTGGATAGATAGGGTTAAGAATATAGAAATGACAATGCACAAGGGTGATAATCAGATCTACAATAAGATAATTAAATTCTAAACTCATATACAACATATGTTAAAATTTTAAAACCAAGATAGACTAAAAATAAAAAGCACAACTATATTAAATATAAAAATGACAAAGAAACAATGTACTTAACTAGTTATTATACTAACATAGGTTTGGGTATGGAACAAACAAGAAGTAGACAAAAAGAGGATTCTAGAATAGTCACCAAATTATGAATTAAGTGTCTTTGGAACCTTAAACACTAGCATTAGTCTTCGACATTAGCATCAACACTACTATTTGAATCAAACATGGATGTCATGTATGAAATATATGTTATAAAAGGATGAAACCACCTATATTATTATAGTTTTGTCTTCATCTTTTCTTTGGTGGATGGTTGCTCATGAAATGGCAAAATTATAGTTCTTCATATTCATAGAAACCTTGGAAAAAATGGGTTAGTGGGCTCATGGTGTAGATCTAACCCCAAAGACCCCTATATAACTAGGTACTACCTACATAGACACTACTCTAAATAAGGTCTTAGACCAATTTAGTTTCCCCTTAATGTGTTGGCTTATGTGTGCACAAGGGTACAATATGTGAAAAGAAAGTACGATAGTGACCTAACTTGTAACTTGACAAATTGGATTCTTGGGATTTGTTTTTAATACTTCATACATATATATATGTAGTCCCTATGAATGATATGAAAATAAAAATAAATAGGTAATCATTTCTCAATTGAATACTCTTTTTTTTTGAAACCCTACTTTTACACATATTAGGTGTATAAAATACTTCTTTGACTTAGTGCTAAGGACTGAGGGGTATCCATTCCACCTAATTTTCCCAGGGCACACTCCTAGCCTCGTCCCTTTTTTGTTATATCCTGGTATTTGAACCTTGGTGGATGCATAGGAAACACCTTTTACACCATCATTGGACTAAAACCCACTTGATTGAATGGTCTTTTAATGCTCTTTGGTATGATTCTAGGTGAGGAATGAATGAGGAGTGATTTTGAATATATACCAAGTACTCCTATCATTATATCACATTAAATCACTTAATTAAACCATTATAATATATTTCATTTTAAAATTAAATGACTTTAGGGCACTGGACACCTACATCAAGTAGGACACTAGCATCGACACAAGGGTCTTGGACTGATGTTTTTGTCCTATCGGGTAGAAAATAAGTATAGGATTAGAACTTATAGGGACATAAAATAAGAATATTTTAAACATTATAGGCAATATATAAGGTTGGGGTCATCAATATAAGACTAGTAGAGATAGGGAAAGGGGCACAAAATAGAGTAGACGTGAAACTTTTGAAAAAGGTAAAGTTCGATAATTGAGATGAAAAACCAAGGTATAAATTTTTAAAGTGTGAAATAATGACGTGTTATATAATTCATAAATATCTATATTTATCTCAACATTAATCTAGTAATGAAATTACTAGTTTAAAGGAGAAGAAATGCATACCAAGGTGTGTATAACACATATTGCCTTTATGTGAGCCCAATCTAAGTGTTTTTTTGTTAAATGACCTAAAACTAAGAACATGTTAAATTATATAATCAATGAAAATAATCTAAAATTAAAATAATTTAAAATATTAAAATTTAAAATTCAAGGTTTAAGAGTACACCTATGTATCAATGTAATCATATTGCCTATTGACAAGTTGATTTAAAAATGTGTATCATTGTAAAGCTATGAAACTAATATTAGTAAAAATATATAAAAAACTATAAAATGCATATATAAACATGGATATATAAATAATGTAATGCACATGCTCCCAAACTTATATAAAAGGTGAATTTTTACCTAGCAGTTGAGATTAGTTTAACCATGCAACCCAATCATAATTATATCTTAGTGAGCATGAGTGAACAAAGTCAACCCATGCCATATATTTGGTACGGATATATTAAGTAATCAAGTCCTACTTATAAACTTATCAATATTTATTTATTTAATCACCTTAACTATACCAAAATTCAACCAATTACTATAGTAGATTGGCTCAATACAGTTAGTAATATTATGCCTTAGTGGTTGATGGCAGTCCATAGAGGAGTTTTGAAAAATTGGTTTTAATTTTGAAATAATAGGTGCACATTGTATAAAATATACACATTAGATATGTCTCATGATGAAAATTTATATAAAAAGGTACTGTTGTATAGAATTCTACCATAAATGTGTATCTGAATGATATGACTATGTGCTTTGGCCAATCTATAATTTTTCACAAATGTGGGTAGCATGCTACCATAACATTCCCCTATTTTATATGGGTAAATTTAAAATATAAAATAAGTCCCAATGTGGAGGACATGTTTCCAAGTCATACCTCCACTAAATCTAGGTGTGTTGAATACTGAATAAGTGTGGATAACATGCTTCTAAAAAATGACCCTACTAAATCTAAATATTGTGCCCAATGTGGACAACATGCCTCTAAGACATTCTCCCACTAATATGCCTCCTTGGAGGTGAGGGAAGATATGAACTGGTAATTATCTCAACTGAAAATGAAAAGACACTAAATAATTTTTTAATGGAACCATGTAGCATATAAAAGAACATGTCTAGGTAAATGTAACATTGAAGCAAATAGAAAAATGTGATCACATGAATTCCTAAGATGCATGATAAATATAATGATAACATCTAGATAATAATATGATAATCTTAATAATAAAACAAGCAAAAACACAAGATCACTCAAAAGTAAGTCAACATACAATGGTCCTAGGAGATTGAAAACAAGGGACATATTCAAATGTTGCACAATAAAATGGACGTGACTTAGTAAAATGTCAAAAAAATGACACATACAAATGTTCATACAATAAGAAATGAAATATTCAAATGTCAAATAAAGAAATCAAAGCCACAGGGGCTGAAAATAAAATAGTATATTCAAATGATTGAAGTAAGACAATAGCAAGGCAAGACATACAAGGAAGTGCATAGAGGAAACCATAAGAACCAACATAAACATATCATAGTAGCACATGGATCAAATGTGTTGGAAAAAAATGTTAAGGGCATAGCATATCAAGTAACCTATGAAATATATAATCATGGATAAATACATGTGTAAGTACATATAATCTCAAACATGATAATGAAAAGAGATCATTGAACCATATAACCTGCGAGTGTCAAGATCAAAGAAGCAAATTCCCCTAATGTTCATATGGCATGAGTAGATGGAAATCCCAACATTAAAAATAGGAATAGATCATGTATTTGGTATGATTTTATCAAACTTAAATAGAAGCATGACATGATGTGTTTGTAAAATTAACTAATATTCCATCGATCGACATAGAAACTACACATATATGCCAAGGATCCAATAGATTATGTAGTTACTAAATTTTTTTATTTTTTGAATGTTTTTTTCTTTGTATGTTTGGAATATGTGAAGCTTTTCAACCTTAATTTGGATCTTTGGCACTATTTCCATCATGATTTGATAAGCTGAAAAGGTACATAGAATTTTCCTCTTCATGCTTTACATTTGTAGTATATAACTAATGATATCATTTCTAATATGTATTAATTTGATATTTTGAGAAAAAGAAATACCTAGATGATTTGCATCAATTTTAGTTTCCATTTCATATAACCAAAATCTACCCAATGTAAATGAGTATAACGGATTATGGGGTAAGACCCAGATTTTTTTAAGGACAACATAGGTCCCATAAGTAATAAGAATAAAAAATAAACACAACAAAGATTTTCATTGCCTCTTATCACATAAGTCTTTAACATGGTACCCAAGTTGTGAAAAACATATTTCACTACAATAGTTTTCTAATTTCTTAGTATCAATGTGTTTATGCCAAAAGTAAGTACCAATCATGAATAAATTAAATGTTACATCCTGGTGACATAAACTCTTTTTGTGTCTTTCCCTTGGGATTATTGCATAGGACATGGACTTTATATTAGCCCCATGTTAAGTAATATTTACAAAATGGTCATATAAAGATTAAGAATACAATATTTTTGTTCATAATGCTCCTTAGATAATTTATCTCTTCTTTTGTGTGAGGGATAAAATGTTTGTATTTTGAGGGAGGTATGTTACATTTCTTTGGATGAGTAATTATGAAAGAAGCATATTTATGCACATCATTATATAAATGGGTACATGACTCATATTTTTTATGCAATGTCCTTTCCTTTTATGAGAGAAGAAGCCCTATACTAAAAATAATTTGCAAATCCAAATATGAGGGTCTAAATGCTAGCTCATATGATGTACTTTTGAATGAAATAGTATAATCTTGAAGAGATTCATCATCACATTGCTTGAAATTGTGAAAATGTGATAATGTAAGTTTTGGCACCTTGTGGATATTGAAAGCCATTAATAAAAAATCTTCCAATTTTGAAAAAGTGGATAAGAAATATTTTGGTAGGATATAGAACCAGTTCTGAGCCTCATTAAAAATGCTCATGTGGAATACATTTAACAATAATTTTTCATCTTTTGCCCATTGACCAAAATAATGTGCATAGTTAATCACGTGGTTGAATGGATCCTTGTGACTCAAAATGAGAGGTAAATCTAGCAGTTTAAAATATTGTGGATAAGGATATTTAAGTATACATTGTGAAAGAGGTTAATTTTTAAATGAAGTCACATTTACATTAGTATTATGGAAAGCCATTTGAATTTTAAGTATAGAAATCTATTTTTGAATATCCCCAATAGTGTTCATCATAGAAATAATATATTCCACGATAACAATGGTGTTTTTTGTATGTGTTATAATTGGTTCCAACCCACCACCTTTTTTGAATCTAGGCAATAGTATCATCATTGATGGAAGAACATCAAGCCAATAAACACAATTTTAAAGTTTTGGAGGTAAATATTTTGTCAAAGAGTGTATGGGACCTTTTAAGGTATATTTTATGTCTTATAATCCATTAGAGGTCTTAAATATGTGTTACATGGTCTCTATGTGTTTTCCCTCCAAACTACAGAATTTAAAATTTTAAATGTTTGAATAGAGTCTAGGAGGTTTAAAAGCATGTAAGAGTGAATAGGGGAAAAAAGAGGGATTAAGGATTCTAAATATGTCTTTAAAAGTGCAATTATAAGTTATATATGTCAAATCCTTAAGTGTAACTCACGTTTTGTAAAGTCACCCTCACCCATATGTTGGGTTGGTGAGTAAGGAGGTAGTTCTAGTAACCAACTTGATAACCAACATAGAAGTTGGTGAAAATAAAATATTGTATAGGATTTGGGAGGCTATCATGGTGTATACTAGAGAGGGAGTAGTCTCCAAAAATGTGGAGAAGATAAAAGAATGAGAAAAACTTCAAAAACTCTCATGAAGGATGTCTAAGTCCATGAATGGACTATTTTGTAAAGAATGTTATTTCAGTGAATATAAATAAGTTGTTCATTGTATTGTTTTATATTCAAGATGTATGGATTTTTATTTATATATATATACTTTTCTTTAAGTGAGCCTTCAAGGCTATATGCATATATAGACTATGTGTGCTTGCAGGTTTAAGAAGGATTGATGAGCACAGCCAAGAAAGGGTGATTGAATCATTGTTTAAAGAATAAGGAGGTCCATTGTTGTGTATGTTATTTGAAGGTGTTAATAATTATATAGATTATTGAGTGGTTGAGTGAATATTTTAATCAAAGAAACTAAATGAAGATAGTCTATTCTTACTTCCCTGTTCACAGTGTTGATCATTTGAGGTAAGCAAGTATTAGTTATTTTAAAGAAGCAAGTATGTTTGTAATGGAGATGGAAGATGGAGATATCTAGTAGT
>JARHVA010002570.1:0-45000 GCA_037957365.1 Torreya grandis | reverse complement strand
GTGGAGAGACTTTGTGCTGCCATAATTATCTTTAGTGTGTTTGTTTTCTATTTCTGTTTAAAGGACTATGGAGATACTTTGTGCTTCCATAATTTTCTTTAGTGTGTTTGTTTTCTATTTCTATTTAAAGGATCTTGGGATGAATTTGTGCCCCTATTGTCCTTTGTGTTTCACTCTTTGGCAGTTGAGCTAGAGACTCTGTGCTACACTTCATCCTGTTGTGTTACCACGCCCTGTTACTGATCACTATCAGAAAGAATTCCTACTATTTGATGCAGACCAATTTTGAAAGAAGAGAAGCGCTTTCTGTCATTTCACTAGGATTTCTCCTTTGATCTGTGAACATCATCTCTAAAAAAAGAGAGATGTATGGTGTTGTCCTACCCCAAAGTGTTATTTTTTACTTATATATATGATATATAATACCTTATAGTTATAGGGAACCTCCCCTTGATGAGAGGAGAGATTTGTCCCCTTTTGATGTGGTAAACTTGCACATTTGGCCAATCAATATCCTTATGATGTGGTTGAAATAACCTATTTTTCCCATCAGTTAGCTGGTGAAAAAATATTCACCAAATAGTTTTTGGTGACTGTTGAGAATCATTTTGTGCAGTTTGAAGCCTTAAGCTTCAAATTGAAGCAGTCCCTATCCTTATCCATTTCAGCTTTACACTCTAGCAGATCCACGATATACATGAAGCCAGAGATCCAAAGGTATTGTTGACCCTATATTTGAGTTGGTACAGCAAATTAATTTAGATATGTTTCCTTCACCATGTCACCTTCAGTGAACCAAGAGTTTTCCTCCTACAAAATTTAGGTCTCCATTACCAAGCAAAGCATCCATTTCTGCTATTAGCAGAGCTTTGTCAATACATACCCCTCAAGCATTTGTTATCCCTCCCTTTAGTAGTCAAATAATGGTGGTCCAAGGCCCCTAGGGTAACTCTTTTGGCCCACTCAATTTAACTTCACCTCGACATGAGCTACCATGTAGTTTAAGGAAGAATTTCCCCAAGTTTTTTGGTAATGGGAGAGTTCATCCTAATGAACATATTGCAGCCTTCAGCATAACATGTGGTGTGATAGGCATGGAGTATGAAGACGTAGTAATCAAGCTATTCATAAAGACATTACAAGGTACTACTTTAGACTGGTTCTACCATCTGCAAGCTTGGTCTATGACTAATTAGAACACCCTCAAAGCCAAATTCGAAGCCAAGTTCAAGCCTACAAAAGATATGCATGTCCTGCTGGCCTAACTCACACAAATGAAGAAAGAGCCTCATGAACCTATGAGGGACTTCATTGCCAAATTTGACAAGTTGAAGAATAGTATTCATATAATTTCTCAACCAATAGCTGAGAATCTCAAATGCTTCTTCATCAACTCTTAGCTGCTTGAAGTGAGTTTTCTACTGAGATGCGCTGGCCAATAGACCTTGCTGTAGCGCAAGATTTGGCTACTGAGGTGGAAGATGATCTCATCTTGGCAAGGAAGATAAGGAGAGATCCTAACAAAGGTAGATCTTCTTCATCCTCTAAATATCCATCTATAGGAACCACTGATCCAATGGTGTAAAAGCTGGAAAATGAGTTGCTAGCTCTCAAAAAGCAAATGGCACAAGGGATGTCTGCTCCTCCTTCATACCGAGTATACCAAGGAGGACATTTCCTAGTCAGTCATACCAAGGCAACGCTGTGAGGAATCAAGGGCAGCTAAATCACCTTCCTCCCCCACATGGGAAGCTTGCCAGTGAAGCACCTCCAACCAATTCAACAGTTGGATATCTTGAAATAGAATCTGATTTCTCTTTCCAGCCTGAATTAAACTAAGAAAATGATGTTGATCTCTTTGTAGAAGACCAAGAAGAATCAGTTGGCAACTCCAACATTGGTTTCTTGAATTACCAAGATGAACCTAGAAGTAAAGTTGAAGCAGTTGATGGATCATACATTGTATTCACCAAGTCCCAGAACCAGTTAGCCCATCAAGCTAATAAAAAAAATAGAGGATCATTCTCAACTAGCAATTTCAATTGCTAAGCAGGGAACCACTCTACCTTTTCAACCAAAATATTTGGTGATCACTAAAAAGGTAAGTACATTAAGCATTACTTCATCTTCAACTTCAAATTCACAGACTAGTACAACCCCTCCTAAAAACTAGAAGGATGAACTGCCTTCCCCTATTCCTAATTCATTTCAGACATTTGATATAATCGACCATGTCAAGAAAACTAAAATTCAAATATCTGAATTTGAATTCTTGCAATCCAACCTTGAGCAGTTGGATAAGTTGGTTCAATGTGTGAAGAATAAAACCATCCCTGCAGGACCAGCTATTCCAAAGGTGACTCCCACATCCACCCAAAATAACCTTGTCATTACTCCTCTTGCTGCTCCCAGGAAGACAGAACCATTTTATGTCTCCCTGTTAATAAATGGTCACCAGCTGAACAATTACATCATAGACTCAGGTGCATCTGATAATGTCATGCCTACCAAAGTGGCAAAATCTCTCAGTCTCACACTGACCAAGATATTTGGGAGATGTTTTTCTATAGAGAACAAACAAGTGCCACTACTGGGATAAATCAAGGATGCCCAATTTGCATTTACAGCATTTTTAGTTAAGAGAATTAAGATGACAGTCCTGGTGGCTGATGTCCCAACCTCATACGGTATTCTTCTTGAGCAAAATTTTTGCAAGGATGTTGGTGGAGAATTAAGCATGGACCTGTCTGGAGTGAGGATCCCAATCAAAGGCATCATGTAGAGGTTGTTTCCTAAAAAGGAAGTAAAATATGTTGTCACTCAAACATCAGTTCCTGCAGCTCAAACTCTATTTGAGTCTTCAAGCATGGGTAATAATTTCTTAACTATAGAGGATGTTCCTGTCCTAGCTGATAAATTTTTTGAAAATGATAATCTAAAAATTAGTTCAGATGGAACAACAGAAGTATTTGTAGAATGCAGTACAAGTCCAGAGGAATCCTCCCCTCCAAATGAAGAAAATCCTAAGGAAAGGTCAGTTTCTGATAATGTGTGGATTCTCAAATTTGATGGCAGCTATTCTTCTACCGGCTCAGGAGTTGAGATTGTGTTGATATCTCTTCAAGGATATATTTGTCCTTCTTCATACAAATTGTAGTTCAGTAACACCAACAACACTGTGGAGTATGAATCTATGTTACTCAGGTTGAAGGCTTCTCAAGACAAGGGCGTCAAACTCCTTCACGCTAAAGAAGATGCTGAGCTAGTGGTTTCCTAGGTCGGGAACCTGTACCAAACTAAAAATGAGAGATTGTGCCATTACCACAATCTAGTTTGATATCCAATTGAAAGCTTTGATGCTTTCAATATCTCTATAGTACCCAAGGAATTCAATGATCGAGCTGATGCATTAGCTATTTCTACAACTCTTTTGGTTCTTCACCTAGATTTTAAGGGAGATGGGTACACTATCGAATTGGTCTTTCGACCAAGTGTGCCTGACAATGCCAATCATTGGCAAGTGTTCAATGGTGACAACCAAATCATCACCTTTATGGAATAAAAAGACAACTTTGAATAGCTTCACTTTGAAGGCAGTGAGCTTCAAAAAATTGAATCAACCCCTGAAACAAGTTCAAATGCAAGTGAAGAATTCTTGCAGCTCAAAGGGAATAAAATCCCAAAAGGACTAGTTTATCTTGATAAGTTATTTGATAAGCACGACAGGTTCATCAAACAAAAACAAAAAGATTCAAGCTCCTCTTAGGAGATTGATCAAATAAATTTGGGTACTAAGGAAACTCCCAAGATGGTGAACATTGGGAAGTGTTGCACCCCTGAAGAGAAGCTCAAATTTACTGCCTTGCTTCACCATTACATGGATGTTTGGGCATACTCTTATGATGATCTGAAGTCACTCAGACCTGAAGAAATTCACCATGAAATTCCTCTCAAGAGTGATTCGGTGTCTTTCAAGCAAAAATCCCGATAGTATAATCCAAAGATATTAGGTACTATTCTGTCTAAAATATAAAAAATGCTGAACACTAGAATAATTTTCCCAATCCATCATTCCACATGGATTTCTAACATAGTTCCTATGAGAAAAAAGAATGGCAAATTTGCCTCTACATGGATTTTAAGAATTTGAATCAATCCTTCCTAAAGGATAATTAGCCTCTGCCCATCATGAATCAAGTCCTTCAGATGGCGACTAGTTTAGAGATGTTATCAATGCTAGATGGCTTCTTGGGGTACAATCAAGTGGAAGTTGGTGAAGCAGACCAACATAACACTGCCTTCACCACACCTTGGGGCACATTTGCATATCGAAGAATGTCATTTGCCCTGATAAATACTGGCACCACTTTTTAGAGAGCAATGGACCTTACTTTCAAAGATGAAATGGGTAAGTTCATTATGGTGTACCTTAACAATTTAACAATCTTTTCCAAGTATCATCCTGATTATGTGCGCCATCTACAATAAGTGCTAGAATGATGTCGCTAGAATGGCATTTCTCTAAATCCCAAGAAGTCTATTTTTGGGGTAACAAAAGGGAAACTTATCAGCCACATTGTATCCCGAGAAGGCATACAAATTGACTTAGAAAGAGTCAAATCCATTTAGAATCTTGCTCTACCCACAAGTAAGACTGCAGTTCATTCTTTCTTTAGAAAAGTGAATTTTTTACAAAGGTTCATTCTTGAGTTTACCGAGAAGACTCGCCACATTGTGGACATGATGAAGGGAAAGGCCACTTTTAGCTAGACTGAAGAAGGCAAATTGGCATTCCAAGACATAAAAGTAGCTATTGCCCATGCCCCAATTTTGGTTTGTCTAGATTATACCAAATATTTCACAATGTACAGTTATACTTTCGAGCACACACTTTCAGCAATTCTGGTTCAACAGAACAAAGAAGGTGTGGAATCTTCCATATCCTTTATGAGCTGACCTCTCAAAGCTCATGAATTGAAATATTCAAATCTAGAGAAGTATGCTTATGTAGTGGTAAAGGTAGTAAAGTAATTTTGCTTTTACATTCTGAATTCACACGTTGTTACCCTAGTTCCTGATGCAACAGTCAATTTCATATTAACTCAGCAGGATTTCAGAACAAAAAGGGGCAATTGGGTTGCTAAAATCCAAGAGTTTGATCTTGTTATCAAACCAACGAAGCTTGTGTAGGGAAGGGGTCTCTACTAATTGATTTTTGATAATAGACTAGAAGAAACGGGGCATAAAGAAATAGAAGTGGGAGACACACCAACAATTTTCTTTGTCACTACTACAAATGAGTGGTATTCGAATATCACTCATTTCCTTACCTACGATGAGTGTCCTACTCACCTGTCTCATAAAGGAAAGAGGATTGTCAAGTTGAAAGCTACCAACTTTGTCATGTGGGACAATGGGCTATATAAGAGGAACCTTGATGGGGTATTCCTTCATTGCGTGGATAAAGTGCAGGAGAACAAACTTCTGGAATCCTTCCATAATCTGGCTTATGGAGGATATTTTTTTGCACCTATAACTGCCCATAAGATTCTATGAGCCAATTATTACTAGCCTACTCAATTTCAAGATGCATACAAGTGGGTATAAAGATGTGAGCTATGCCAATAATTCGTTGGAAGACCCAAGTTAGTTGTTTTACCTCTTAAGCCAGTGGTAATAGAAGAGCCATTTTAGCAATGGGGAATCGATTTCATTGGTGTTGTAAACTTGTCTTTAAGTGCTAGACATGATTATGTCCTCACAGCCATAGATTACTTCACCAAATGGGTGGAAGTTATTCCAGCCAAGCATGCTACTTCAAAAGTAGTATACAATTTCCTCAAAGAAAACATCATTTCCAGGTTTGGGGTCTCAACCAAGATTGTCACAAATAATGCATCATGTTTCTCTTCCCATGAGATTACTCAATTCTACTTTTATTATGGGATTACCCTCTCCCACTCTTCTGACTATTTTCCATAAGGAAATGGTTAGGTATAATCAAGCAACAAGAATCTGGTGACCATCATTAGGAAGCTGGTAGATGACAACCAATGAACCTGGCATAAAGCATTATTTGATGCTTTATGGGCAGAAAAAATTATGCCCAAGAGGGCAATAGGTATGTCACCTTTCCAACTTCTATATGGTCTCAATGCAGAGATACCAATCACCCTGGAATTGCCAGCACTAAAATTGGCAAAGGCAGTCGAAGATCAGACATATGAAAGCTCCATCGACAAGAGGATCATGTGCTTGACTGAGCTGGATGAGTAGCGAACTATGGTGGTGGACCAAATTTCTGTGCATCAAAGTTTGGTGAAGAAGCTCTTCAACCAAAAATCAAAAACCCATGATTTTTAGATTGGTGATCAAGTTCTGTTATGGGATAAGAGAAGAGAACCAAAGAGAATGCATAAGAAATTCAATTCCCTATGGAGAGGCCCATTTACTATTCATCAGCTCAATGGTGAAAATAGTTTCCTATTGAAGTATCAAGATGGCAAGTCCTTTTCACTACTTCACAATGGACAGCATCTGAAGTACTTCAATCCTTAAAATATCAGGTGACATCAGTTATACATATGTATATTTAGATAGTCTTTATTTTTGTTTGGTGCTTTTTTTTCATTTCTTTTTGGCACCTTTCTTTTTTGGTAGCATGACTCCGTAGCTCAATGGAATAATTAAAGGCACTAGAGATTCTAGATTCTACTCCCTTCGATTATTTTTACAATAAATGGAAGTTCCCCAATTAGAGCCAGCTGTTGTTCCCAAAATCTGCCACTTGTTTTTGGGGACAACATATCAACTATTTTGGTCTTGCATGCCAAAATTCTCTCTTCCCTTCTCAAAAAATGTTTTGAGCACTGCAATTCTTCAATTATTCAAGATTTTTTAGCTAAGAGACTCGCAGGTTCAACAAGTTCAATAACTTCAACAGGTGAGCTCTCACAAAGAAACAAGTTCCCAACACTTAGGCATTTCAAGGCTAGTTCAACGTCGAGGTTCAATCAAAAGACTTAGTGTCAGGCTCCAAACAAAGAGATTGAACCATTGAACCATTGAACCCCTCTTTAGCATCATTCAAAGGTTCAATGAGTTCAAAGGTTCAAAGAGAGTTAAATGCTCAACGAGTTGAAATAAGTTCAACCTCTTTGAAGAGTTCAACAAGTTCGAAGACTTCGGCAAGCTCTAAAGTTCAATAAGTTTGGCAGACTTTAAAAAAAAATCTTTGAAGAGTGAAGGTTGAACCGTTGAAACGTTAAACCTTGAACCAAAATGGTTCAACAAGTTCAACAAGATCAAAAGAATTAAATGAAAGAAGACTTTGAAGAAGAAAGATTGAACCATTAAAACTTGAACCAAAAGAGTTCAAAATTTAAAAGTTCAACGAGTTCAAAAAAGTTTGAAAGACTTAGAAGAACAAAGGATTCAAAGAATAAATAATGAACCATTGAACCATTGAACCAAAAGAGTTTAAAGTTCAAAGGTTCAACAAGTTCAATAGAAAAGAAAAGAATCCAAAGAGTTTGAAACTTCAAAGGGTTCAAAGAAAGAGAATGAACCATTGAAATTTGAACTAAAATGGTTCAAGGTTCAAAGGTTTAATAAAGTTTAAAAGACTTAGATAATAAAAGGATTCAAAGAAAGAGAATGAACTATTAAACCGTTGAACTTTGAACTGAAATGGTTCATAGGTTCAAATGGTTCAAATAGTTCAACCAGTTCAAGAATTTCAAAGTTCACAAGGAATCTTCGAGCAAAGGAAGGAAATGGAAGATTCTAGGGACAAGTTCAAAGAGATGGTTCAACTGATTGAACCAAAGAGCTGATTGAACCAAGGAGCCGATTGGACTGCCCAAACCATTAAACCATTGAACCGATGCACTCCAAAAGTTTAAAGGTTCAAGATTCAAAGTGGTTCAAGCAACCAGTGACTAGAGACGTCCCCATAGATGTAAAATTCAGGGTAACAAAATGCCTGTTTATTTTCAAATATGGCATGGAACTTTAAAACAAACTCAATGACCAGCTGAAAAAGAAGCCGAAAGAGCCAGCAAAAAAGGAAGAGATAGCTCAAGAGCTTAGATCATGAGAAAATGATAAAATGCATTAAGAGAAGAGGGAACAAGAGGGAAAGACTAGAAATATCTATGTAGAAGTTATTCTAGTAGGTGAAATAGTCTACCAGGTGGACATCAGAGAGCGCGAGCACTCAAGAATGCGGCCTATTTTTCTCCATCAAGTAAAGGCAAAGTGGATAGTTACGCAAATATTAGGAAGAGGACCAGGCAGTCCATACTTTGGAGGAGACATTTGAGATGAATTGACATGCCACAGTTAAGGCTAATGCCCTGTTCCAAGCATGGCCTCTTGATAGAATTGAAAATGCATTCAAGGCATTAAATGCAACATGTGCCATTCCATGAAACAAAGTGCCAAGTATTTCTTGGTTGTTATATATTGTAATCTCTTATTTATGCAAGGGGGATATTTTTATTATCAGAAGCAAAACTATGCCCAAATTGAAAGGCAAAACTGAGACTTTGAGGTCAGATTGTTAATCATTTTTCATTATTTGAATGAGAAAGCAAGTGACCTTTCAGACTTTGTGCTAGAATAGCTTGAGTTGTTGAGGAAATTGTTCGTATGTCTATTTCTTGAATGCATTCGTATCCATTTAATTAAATAATTAAAACTAGTGGAAGTAACCAGGAAGGTGTCCTGAAGTCAACTGTGTAAAGACTTTGTGCTGCCACAATTGTCTTTAGTGTGTTTGCTTTCTATTTCTGTTTAAAGGATTTTGTGATGACTTTGTTCCCCCATTGTCCTTCATGTTTCACTCTTTGGTATTTGAGGTAGAGACTTTGTGCTACACTTCATCCTATTGTGTTATTGTGCCCTATTACTGATCACTACTAGAAAGAATTCACGTTATTTGCTGCAGACCACCTCTGAAAGAAGTGAAGTGCCTTCTGTCATTTCACCAGGATTTCTCCTTTGATCTATGAACATCATCTCTAAAAAAAGAGAGATGGATGGTGTTGTCCTACGCTTGAGTGTTATTTTTTGCTTATATATATGATATATAGTACCTTATAGTTATAGGGAACCTCCCCTTGATGAGAGGAGAGATTTTTCCCCTTTTAATGTGGTAAAATTGCACATTTGGCCAATCAATCTCTTTATGCTATGGTTGAAACAACCTATTTTTCCCATTAGTTAACTGGTGACAAAATATTCACCCAACGCTTCCCATGACCACATTAGATTTTTTCATATCTTATGCAAGACTAAGTTTGTTAGCAACTTTTTTAATCAATGAATTTCCCAAGTTATTAATTATTAGGTTGTTTTTTCACTTGATGACTAGGGTGGACACTCCTCTATCATTACAAGTCGAGATAGACTCAAGCATTTTTATTGTAATGTCATTTTCACAGGCACTCACCGAGGTATGTATATTCACTTGTAATTTTGAATTATAATTTAGTAATTTTGAATTATAATTTAGTAGTTTTGTTTTAATAATTTTACTATATACTTTGGAAAATATAACTTATATGCACGAATGTATTATTTATGCAAGGTTGTCATATAACATTTGATAGTCCAATTCAGATGACTACTATGACAGCTCCTCATATTTATTCATCATTTGACACACTTGTTTATGTAGTTCATCTTTGCACTGACCTAATCGAGCGTCAACGGTAAATTGATAAAGACCATGAGATTGCAGTAAGTGCATGTTTAAATGATTTTTTTATTATAGTTTAAAACATGAGTTTATTAACTTGGTTTCATGTATATTGTTAATTTTATAATAATTTTTTTATTTGAATAGGTTCAGCTGCAAGCAAACTATGAGCATAGTACCCACAGTCAAACCTTGTAGTAATCCAAGGCATTCGAGATATCTCTATCTACAAGCATGGCATCATAGGGAGAGTCTTCTTCAAAGAAGGCCAAGAGAAGGAGACTATTTGATGATTAGGATGTTGTAGATGATGTACTTTTTTGTATGTCTATATGGTAATATATGCATTTTTGGCATTGTACATGTTTACATGATGTATTCACCCAACATTAGATACTATGTTATCAGACATGATGTAATTTTTTGTATGCCTATATGGTAATGCATGTGTTATTGACATTATATGCCTAAATATGGCATTCATACATGACATTATTATTTTATACATGAATATTTAATAAAACCAATGAAGTAAATCTTGTTTGAATCACTTTTCTTTAGAGTATTATGGATGATTGGTTTTGACTTGTATTCTTAAGGATTACAAATGTTATGAGATTGAGAATAGGATAATTTTGCAAATTAGACCCTTATAATAAATAAAGAATATTAGTGATTGAATTTGAGTTATGTTTTTATGTTGATGCAAAGGTATGGAAGAGAAGTCTAGAAAAACATCATTAGTTGGTTCTAAACCCAACTGATCACATTCACTTGTTATGGTTTGATTCTAATCTTCTTTCACAAGATAACTCCACTTTTGACTCCATGGGCTTAATTTAGCTTCTTACACCTAGTACTTATTCCTTTTACTCTTATTATCACTTCCTTTATGTAATTTACCTCTATCCATATACAACACATCCTTTACCTCATTCCATTCATCTCATTCACAAACTTCCTCTCTTGATCTCTTTCTAGTTTATTACAAAGCACCATTTTGGGTATTTTTCATTTTACGTAAAATTTATGATTTCTCAAGAGATTAAAATGGAATTTATAGGTACACTCTATCCTTTTCCATGTCTATATCAAATTTCATAGGCTAACTCCACCTCTAACTATCACTTCTTTCATTACCCAACCCTCATTGAGGCCTAATTAGCCCTATTCCAAACCCTCAGTCTTAAAATATATAAAATACCATATAATATCAAGTTAAAACCTTTTTATTCACCTTTTACATGTATATGGGAGCAAGATTACAAAGTTTAATTGAATTCCCATGGTTAAATCTCTCAAAAATGCCTAAACCCTAATATAGGGTTTCTCATGCCCTGTACATTTTCTCCAAAGGACAAATTTGACCTTGCCATTTATATTATTTTATTGAAAACATATTCATGACATCTAAAAAATCTCATAAACCTTTCCAAAGATCAAAAAACCAACTTTGCCTTTATGCCTTTGAGACTGCTTGTGGGGATTTGACCTTATCTGTGAGGATTGCATGAAGTTTGGAGTGTGAACACATTTTAGATGTGTTTAAGAGGTTTAAATACATATTAAAATATTTTTCTAATCTTTTAACCCTCAAACACACCTTAAAACTCCAAAAAGTATGCATGCATGAAGAATGACCATTATAAGACATGAAGGGGAGTGTGACAAAATAGGGAGCACTTCCACATGTAATTTTACCTTCCCAAGATTATGTATGGGTATATTAGATCATTAATACTAATCTTACCAATTTTCAATTAATTTGGATATGTACTTCCTATAGACCCTTTTTATATTAATTTACCTTGAGCTCCCTGCATCTTTCCTTCATGCTAAAACTTGTCCTTCCTTAAAATTTTGCATGTGAACCTTGAATGTGATCACTTATACAGGAAAATATAGGTTTCCAATATCTTATTATATGGTTTTAAGCCCTCTCATATTATAGGCTTCCTATCATCCAGAACTGACAAAACTTCCAGAAATCTCTAATGGTTACCTTCTTAAGTGCAATAGGATTGTGTTAAAATAGAGGGGACTTTCACTCATTATATGACCTTTATTATGTCATTTTATGTTTTTTTTGTCATGTATACCATTCATACAAAAAAAAATTCTTTGACTCAACCTATAGATGCTCGAAACTGACCAATTTCTCCAAGGTAAGCTCTAATGTTAACTGTGATTTGACATAGGGTTGACTGTACTAAAATAGTGACTAGTTCCCATTGTTAAAAAATCCTCAAAAATATATTAAATTGGTATATTAGGTCATAATGAGCCTCTCCACCAAATTTTGTGATTAGATCTGACATATTTTGGCCTGTAGTCCCATTTTGGCAAAAGCTAATGACACATGTCTGCTTGGTCAAATTTCACAAATGAGCCATCATCCTTTTTTGCCTCCATTTGTGTCTTAGAATGACTAGCTTTCCTATAAAATATCATGTAACCTCTCCTTTCATTATTACACCGTTCATTTTCTATCTCACAATCTTCCATGTCACCTTATACCTTTTTGAAAAACCTCATATAACTGCGTGTCAATAATACTTGGAGTTTTATGCTATGAAGAAAGGGAGTATTTGGTCTAATTCACACCCATTTATCCCTATTATTAATAATAATTCATTTTAAACCACCCTTTAACCTTCCTCTAACATGTTCTAACCACTTGACAAGGCATTTAGGCCTCACACAATCAACTTTCGTACAAAAGCATGTACTACATCTTCACGTTCAATCCCTATGATGGCTCTAGGTACATGTTTTAAAAATATTGTTTGGGCCAAGAAACTTCACTATTGAAAATATTTACTTCATGACTATGTATCCCTAGTTGTAGGTACATGATTTGAAGGTATGACCATAGTTGTTCTTTGGAAACCTCTCCTAGCATGCTTGACTTTATAGAAGACCAACTATCCTATATATGCACACTAACCTGAAGGATGGACTGAAGGTATAAAATTTTGACTTTGAATAAAGCATTATATGTTCAAGAACATTTATCAAATAATCCAAGACCCCACTGATCCTAAATTCTCATGGAACCTCAATGAAACACCATCATTCCCATTTCAAGTTATCCAGCTCACTCCAACATCCCATTTCACATGCAAGGCTCATCTTGGCTTCTTAATGGCCTCCAACTAGAAAAATAGTGTTTCTAACACAACTAGAGTGGAGGATAATGTTTAGGACTAGGTTCTTGGTCTCCCATTTGGCTTGGTCGACAAACCCACCACCTATTCTGGGCTCAAGAATGCCCTTCCCAATATAAGAAAGATGTTAATTGTTATCCTAACTTCAGGCATGCATAACACTAAAAATTTAAGACATGTGGATGAACCATAACATCCCTCATGTGCATTGTAAATACCTCTAATTTCACCTTGAATCTAGTATAAATCACCTCTAAGAGTAATCTATGGTTGAAGTTGCAGTAACGGGTCCTAAAATGTAACTTTTTGGCATTGAAGAGACAACTTATTAACCTCCAACTAGAAATTTTGCCTCTAGGACTAGCAAGTGAAAATACAATGTTTTGATCATGTCTATATATGAAAATTACACATGATCCAATTACCATGACATCTAATTCCACCCATAAGTGCATTTTCACTACTGTTCCAGAGCATGGAAACACTGATAACAAATGTTGTCAAAGTTGAAGCTACATTCCAAAAACTCAATTTTTTATGCTTGTTGGCTGAAAATTGATTCTTTCAACACATTCAAAGGGGTGGATAACATCCAAGACCAAGTTTTTGGCCTCCCATCTAGCTCAGTTAACAAACCCATCACCCATTCTGGGCTCAAGAACACCCATCCCAATACAAGAAAGATGTTGATTTTTAGGCATGAATAAAACCAACTTGGATCTACTCTAATCTTGATAGTATCAAGAATAACTTCATGGTCTAACTCACAAACTTTCCATAGATTATTATTTCTTGGCCTCCCATTATATTTTTTCAATTGAATATTCATTGAAAGAACTAGATTTGAATAGTGCAATATCTTCATGTGCATTTGAAAGTCTTTAAACAACTATACATTTGAATTTTTTATAGGATATCATTGAAGCCAAGATCTAGTGACTACCATTCACCCATTGGGATAATCAATGTTTTCTCCATCTACGACTAGGGAAGCCAATTTTTTCTTTCCATCTACACACTGACATAAGTAGTAATCTATTCCCTTTTCATTGCCCTCATCTGTAATAACTACAAAAATATGGCATGCATCATAAAAAATAATTTTTAATGTCACTATGAAGATAGATTATGAGAATAAATAATATATAAACATTAATCTTCTACCTAGTTGTACTAGATCATATAAATGGTCAAAGTCGTGTGATGATATCATGTCTATAAGTTGTAATGCTAGTGGAACCTGATATGTGTTCATTAAAATTAGAGGTCGGGAACTCTAGTCATCCACCCAATCTTGTGACTCACCCTCATTACAAATAGAGTGCATGCATGTAGAACAAACACATGCCAAGTGTCACATATGAATAGTCCAAGAACCTACATTTGAGCTAAAAAATGAGTGGAGCTCACTTAAACCTATTAGAGTCATACAATCCTCATAGTTTGCTAAGTCTCTTTCCTCCATTAACCAAAAATGTATATGAATAGTATAATTTTCTTGAGCACCATGACGTATGTTCTCATTACACCATTCAACCATAGTTTTTTCATCAATCAAATTAGCAACATTATCAAATTTTAACTTCTCCCTTGTAATGGATATTTTTACACATGCTTTAGCACCATCATGCTCCCCTTTTCCATGGCCATCCTTAGTGAAACTCTAAATATGTTTTACACCAGTGGTAATGTGCATCCTTCTCAAAGAATAAAAGATCTGTGCATTTTTGAATTATGATGTGCAATTATCTAACCAAATGTAATGTTGTTTGAAAATAATGTTCCTCTGAGTCAACTGTCCATAGAACTACTCAAAATAACCTTGCACATACTTTGTAAAATGTGATCAATCATCATTGATATATAAATGGTACTCCCTTAATATTTTTTGATCTTCCTATGTATTATTAGGCACATGCATGAATGTTATATGCACGAATATGGTAACTTGTGTTGAGTTTTAATACTATGATTAAATTTCCATTTTTGGTTTGAATGTGTAATTTTTAGTAAATTCAACTACTGAAACAATAGAATAAAGTGGGAATGTGTCCTTGCTTAGTTTGAAAAGTTCATCCAACCATTTATCCCTATATGTGTGCCTTGCATACTCATAAACAATTTTCTCCATGAATTTGACCATAAATTTTGAAACAAGTATCTCTTGCATAACAATATCTCACCTTTTATATTCTTTTCCATCTTTTACTTGATAAGTCACAGATTTATATTTGCTTAAACCAACTATTTCCTATACAATTTCACTTGTACACTCCTCATGGATATAATTTTTTAATTTTAGTAATCCATCATAAATATTGTAATTTCCATCCAAACATGCTTTCTTATAAAAGAACTGTCCATTTGGTCTTTCACAAAAATATTTGGAATAAATTCCCTAGCTGATTTTGGTGGAACTTCTATGCCACAGTCTTGAAAAATGTTGTTAGTATACAAAGTAAAATGAATATGGCAAAAACCATCATATTGCATTGAAAATTCAACATGTTGCTTACAACAAGTGGTGTGTGTGTGATTTATTTTTACATAAAAAGGTTTGGCCATCTCAAAAAATATTTGACTAATATCAATTTGTGGAAGTTTTTACAAAAACTTATAGTACAATTGTGTTTGATTCATATCCAAGAAATGTTTTCCATGTGGTTCATGATTACAAGAACCAACTTTTCTTTTCACTACATCTCTTGCATTTGGTGAAGCTCTTGTATTATCTTTCCAAAATTGTGAAAGTAAGTCTTTCAAAGCATTGGCTATAGACTTGTCCTTTTGTGGAAGTCTACTAGAGAATTCCCATATCTCTTTCGTAGTGGGTTCATTAAGTCTTTCACATCTTGCAATTTCTTCCATTAATGTTTTTCTATTTATATCAAGTGTTTGACTTGTTTTTGAAATCAATCATTTTTTCCTATTTCATCACTTACTACACAAGTTTTCATTATACATTGGGTAGTATTAAAATCTTAATTACATGATTTTGGGCTTACAATATGATATGTGTCATGTAAATTTTCAATAATTTTATCATTTACATCATCCATGTTAGATGTTCTTAGTCTTAATGTGTACATTATAGGTCTCATCTTATCCAATTTCATCAATGAAATAAATAATTGACATCTTTGATTATCATACTGCAATATATGAAAGAAACTATCCCAAATTTCTTGAGCTAGTCTTAATGAATGGCGGTCAGACATTTTGTTATACATTGGTTTCAAAATATTTTCATCAACCTCATTTAAGTACTTATCTTTTCTACACAAAATTATTGGAGGTGTTGTTATTGGTGGAATCCATTCAGAGGGTATTTCAAAATCATTATATGTTTCCATGAAATTTTTTTCATTATTTATTTCTTCATTATATGTTTCCATGAAATTTTCTTTATTGTTAATTTCATCATTATTTGATTCCATTAAATTTTCTTCATTGTTGGTGGTTAAAGTATCATTCATAGGCTCTTCATCAATAAAATCAAAAACTTTAAACTTTGAATATGAACTTTTAACATTACCTAAATTTTTATTGTCAATTTTATTATAATTCAATTAATTATTTTGAATTTCATCATAATTCAATTCATTATTGTCAGTTTCATCGTTATTTCCAATTACCTCATTATCTAAGGCATTTGACTCATCAGGGTTAGTATTTATACCTTATCTGGAATGAATTACTTGCATTTGTACTTTGTTTTTTTATCTCAACTCTTCTAATTGATTCGGTGTTTTTTTCTTCAACTTATTCCTCTTTTCCAAATGTGAACTAGAGCCCATTTTGACAAAAGAAACCAATAATGTAATTTAAAATGTGGGGTCAAAAAAATTGTAAAAAAAGTATGTAAAGAATACACAAAGTACGTAGGGAATGTTTTTTGGGACACCAATCTTGATTGAGATAAAATAAATGTTGAAAAGTAAGTTTTTTTTTACTTTAAAGAACACATATGTATTATAGAAACACGTGCACATTCCTATAGCACGTATAGTTCCTTGAAGTATAGGCATTTACTACAAAAAACATGCACAAAGACTCATATTTAATGCATAACATCCAACATAATACTATAATATGATGTAATAAGACTCAATAAGACTATAATATTATGCATAAATCCTTGATATGATGCAATAAGACTCAGATATTGTAATCATGCTATCATATGATGAATTAAGGCTCAATATGATGTAATAAGGCTATCATATGATGCAATAAGACTATCATATGATGCAATAAGGCTATCATTTGATGCAATAAATATCCAACATGATGTAATAAGGCTATCATATGATGTAATAAGGCTCAATATGATGCATAAATCCCTAATATGATGCATAAATCTCTAATACATGATGTAATAAAATTATTGATAAGCTATGAAGCAATAAGACTATCATATGATGTAATAAGGCTCAATATGTAAGATGAAATGAGATAATTTTACCCGAAATCCCATCATAGGTCCTTAAAAAACTAGGTGAATAATGGGTTCATAAATTAGCACTAATCAGATTCATGATTTTATGCATTTGTGATGAAATCAGGGAACTTAGCGGTTGTGTTTGTTATAAAATTAGTATTTAGGATTAGGGATTTAGTGTAATAGGTTTGTACATGTGTATATGTCATGAAATTAGGGATTATGGGAATTGTACATGTTCAAGTGATAAAATTAAGGTTTATGATCAACATGTCATGAAATGTGATCTAATTTAGCCCCTTTAATCATATCATAGACTCCAATTTAGGTTTAATGGGTTGAAATTGGCCAAATTTATGTTCGTATTTGTATTTCTGATTAAATTAGGGTCAATTAAGACATACATGTTACATCTAGATTATATAATTGATTGGGCCATAAATTTGGTATAGGGGCTCAATTTTGCCCAAATCACATCCCTATTTGAACCAATTAGCTATTTGATTCAATTCATGATAGATAGAATTGTAATCAATTTGTCCCAAATCATATATCATGTTTTTATAGTTATGTCAAGAAGGAATTCAAATTGGCCTCCCATGCCTCCTCAATTGAGTTACCCCTATAATTGAGCCTTATTATGCCATGTGTGTACCTCATACACTTGAAAGTGTTAAAGCTATCAGAGATGCATCAAGTCATGGAATTTTTAGTGTAGACAATGCCCTGGGAGGCCAAATCCAATTACATATCACCATGTTTACCTCGTACATGCTCAAAAGTGTCAACACTATTAGATGTATCAGGTCCTAGAAGAGTTAAAGAGCTACAAGATTCCTATGAGGCCCGATCTAATTAGATACATCACCATGTGTGTATTTCACACACATATATACTTGTGTTAGAGATATAACTCTCACTTGTCCTAGAAGCATCCAATTTGTCAGAGCCTTAGGATGCCCAATCCAATCAAATATTTCTACATGTGTGTAGGTCTAGTACACCTGGAGAAGTGTTAGAGTTTTCAAATATGCACATATTTGATACCTAGACATGTCCCCATCACCTTCAACCAATCCAACTAAGGCCTATTCACAAATTTATCATACATACATATAAGCCAATAATGTTTAAAGATTGGCATCGATCAGAATCAACTCATGTAGATAGTAAATAATTCACATTGTGCGAGCCTCCAAATTACCATTACTATATAAAAAATATCATGTAGATCCCTTTAAGGTCCCATCCAAATTAATTAAGAACCAAACATTATCAATTTTATATGTATGTATTCAAATTATTTATATTCCTTTGCCTTGAATTACCTCTAGATCCCAAAGTACATTCATATATTTTAAGTCCTACATGCAAGAGAGAACACAATTCAACAATGGACTCCTCAACCTTAAATCCCAAGCTAGAGCAAGAATTCTAAGATGTATTAATTTATTTTAGTCCACATCATAAGGCTTAATCTCATTATAATGAAATATGAACAAGATGATTGATGGTATATGTACAAAATATATATAATCTTGAAACTTTCAGTGAGGGGGTGCACACTGGTATTCAATTTTGATGAACTATCTATATGAGGTGAGGATTTCATCATCCACATGAAAAATTATTGGTTCCTTCTATTCATCATCATCCTTGAGGGGAAGTAGGTCTCAGATTTAGGAGACATTATCACCTTTAATATATCTTAAATAATCTCAATAGAGGTTGAGTTGGGGTAACTTATACATATGTCATACTTGGTCAATACCAAGTCTATGCCAACCTATATTTCTAAAGCATAGCCATCACTTAATGGTTTCAAACAAAGTCCCTAGTGAATTTAGATATTTTCTACGCTATACATGTTCATCACTATAGGAACCACATCTTAGAATAACATCTTAAAACCACATCATCATAAATGAATACATGTGACCATTTCAAGTAAATATTGAGCTCAAAACCACATCTTATACAAAACAAAATGTGTACCCAACTTGACCAAAATATTTAAGAAAAACATGTACATACCTTGTACCCATGATCCTACTTTCCTATCTCACCATCCCAATTACATGTAGCAAGGTATAAAACTATATAGTATTGATAAGCACCAAGTGTTGTCTAGCTTATTTTTGAGATTTCATTTGTTGCATCCATGGTGTGGATAGGACTATTCCCATGTCAAAGACACACTCTTGAGATGAGATGGGAATGGACAGAGTGGTTGATGTTTATCCCATGTGTGATGGAAGGGTAGATGAAGGAGGTGCACAGAATGGAGAATTAACCATATTTTCACAATAGATCTTAATTTTAGGTAGATTTTGAATAATGTATTTGAATATATTAGGGTAATATTGAATAATACATTAGGGGTATCTTGAATAATTGTAAAAATAGAAGACTCTTGTTAGACTTTCAATTGGGACCTCAAAATTCACCTATTGAATTAGATGCACTAAGTGACCTTGGAGGAAACTTAAAGGACTTTATTCAACACATTTTAGGAATGTTTTCAGACAATCTAGGGCATGATGCACAAGTATTGGGTTCCATTAGATAGTGTTCTTGAAATATATATCCAAGAGATGGACTATTACACTAAGGGCTCAATTCTTATTTCTACTTACACAAGATTATCTATACTACATAGTCCAATTTGTCAGGATCTAGACAATAACAATTGATTGCTTTTGCAAGCAACTAAACATGGAATTAAACCAGAATTGAAAACAACTAGAAATCAGAATCAGCAAAGAATAAGAGATACAAGAAACCACCCTGAAAACTTGTATTAAACTCTTGGAAATACAATTGAAGAAATATCTATTTCTTCCACACCTCTCTCAGATGTACAGATCTCTTTCCAGATCTCTTTCCCTCAAGAGTTCTCTCTCTCAATCAACTCCAACAACCTGGATTGATTCACATATACATATACTATACAATTCTTGTACTGTTCTACTCATGCAATAAGCTATGAAGATCTATCCCTATTATATAACTTTAGGGATTCATGAGCATACAATCACAACCATTAGATTCACCTCCTAATCAAGGGCTCAATATAGTCCTACTAAAGATAGAGATGCAGACTTAAGACTAACACTTAATCCTATCATGAAAACATTCTGTTCTGTCCACGAAAATAGATTTTGGACGCACAGGTGATCGACGTCGGTCCCTACCTGTCTGCCTATGACCGACGTCGGCCGATCCATGACCAATGCTGGCAACCTCTAGTCCATTCCTGACCATCATCAGCAACTGTGTGACTCCTACAACTTCTACACTCACTCATTTGGTGAAGCTTTTAGCTCCACACCTTAACAATCTCCCACTTAGAGATAAACAGCTGCACTAGTACTTGTACAGCAACATCTTCTAGCTTCTCTATCTTCAAACTCAATCATGAAGAGCAACAAAAGTTGAATGAATATTCAAATTCTCTTTTGTTACCGGCTTGGTTAACATATCCGCAGGGTTCTTATCTATATGGATCTTCTCTAGCTTCAACTCACCATCCTCTAATACCTGTCTAATGAATTGGTACCTAAGCTATATATGTTTGGTTCTTGAATGAAAGGCTGAATTCTTAGCCAAATGAATTGCACTCTGACTATCACTGTATAATCTGTAACTCTCTTGCTCCTTTCCTAGCTCTTCCATGAACCATGTCATCCATATCATCTCCTTGCTAACCTCTGTGACTGCAATGTATTCTGCCTCTATAGTAGACAAGGCAACAACCTTCTGCAACTTTGAAATCTAGCTAATTGCCGTTCCACCAATAGTGAAAACATATCCTTTGGTGCTCCTTCTGCCATCCAAATCACCTGCCATATCTAAATCTACATATCCATGTAGAGAAGTATTTGAACCTCCATAGCACAAATGCCTACTGCTAGTCCCTCTCAGATATCTAAGGATCCACTGAACTGCTTTCCAGTGTTCCTTCCCTAGATTGGCCATATACTTACTTACAACTCCCACTGCTTGGGCAATATCCGGTCTAGTACATACCATTGCATGCATTAAGCTCCCAACTATGGAAGCATATGGAACTCTACTCATGTACTCTACCTCATCATGTGAATTAGGACACTATTCTTTACTCAACTTGAAGTGTCCAGCCATAGGTGTGTTTACCGGTTTTGCATCCTGCATATTGAACCGTTTCAACACCTTGTTCACATAATCCTCTTGAGACAAAATCAACCTATGATTTTTCCTATCTCTCTTAATACTCATGCCAAGGATTTTCTTTGCTACTCTCAAATCCTTCATGGAAAATGTGTGAGCTAATTTCACCTTAAGCTCAGAGATATCCTGCATGTGTGATCCTGCAACCAGCATATCATCTACATACAACAACAGAATAATATATCTACCATTATCTAATCTCTTAAAATACACACAATGGTCAGATTGACACCTACTATAGCCATGCTCAGTCATAAACCTGTCAAATCTCAAATACCACTGTCTAGGAGCTTGCTTGAGACCATACAAGCTTTTCTTCAATCTACACACAAGTTTCTCCTTACCTTTGACCTAAAATCCTTTCGACTGATCCATATATATTTCTTCATCCAAATCTCCATGAAGAAACGTTGTCTTAACATCAAGCTGCTCAAGATGCAAATCCTTAATAGCAACTAAAGACAATACAGTCCGTATAGAAGTCATTTTAACTATAGGAGAAAAAATCTCACCAAAATCAATACCTGGTTTCTGTGTAAATCCTTTCACTACCAACCTGGCCTTATATCTCATCTGTCCATTCTCACCTTCCTTCAATCTATAGATCCATTTGTTCTTCAGTGTCTTCTTTCCTGTTGGCAACTCAACCAAATCCCATGTTTGGTTCTCTCTCAAAGAATCAATTTCCTCATTCATACCTAGCTCTCACTGATTCTTGGATTCCACCTGTATGCTTCATCAAAACTCTCTGCTTCTCCACCATCAGTAAGTAATAAATAGAATAATGAAGGGGAATATCAAATTAGAGGTTTACTTACCCTTTTTGACCTCTTGATGGGCGTCTGAGACTCATTCACAACACATTGCCCGCCCAAATTCTCTGATAGTGACCGACCTCGGTCACCTCCAGGCCTGTAACTGACTGACGTCGATTCCACATGACCAATGTCAGTCCCTCTATGACTGACATCAGTTCATGTATTGCCGATGTCGGTTCCTGCCTGACTGACGTCGGTCTCTGTGTTTTCCTGTCTATGATTATTCTTTCTCGTGAGCTCATTTTGGACTGTCACCTCGTCCAATTCTCCATTGCTCTGCTCAGATTGATTCAACTTCTTGAGCTAATCACTATACATCACTTTTTCATTGAAAACAACATCACGGCTCCTAATTATCTTGTTAGTTCCTAGATTCCAAAACCTGAATCCAAAATCTCCAGAGCCATAACCAATAAATGTGCACCTCATAGACTTAGCATCCAGCTTCTTTCTATTTTCCTTATCAACGTGCACAAAAGCTTCACAACCAAAAACTTTGAGAAATGAAAGATCTACCTTTTTACCTGTCCATGCCTCTTCTAGAATTCCACCATCTAGAGCTATAGAGGGTCCTTTGTTAATCAGGTAAATTTTAGTATCCACAGTTTCTACCCAAAAATCTAAAGAAAACCAGCATGCAATCTCATACACCGTGCACGCTCCATTATTGTTCTATTCATCCTTTCAGCAACTCCATTTTGCTGAGGTGTCCTTGGAACCATCCTTTGCCTACGTATTCCATGCATATAATAATACCAGTTGAACTTGTAGCTGTAAAACTCACCACCATTGTCAGATCTAAGGCACTTCAATCTCCTACCTGTTTCATTCTTAACCATAGCTTTCCAAATTTTAAAAGTGTCAAAAACATCAGATTTCTTCTTTATACAATAGACCCATACCTTTCTTGTAGCATCATCTATGAAAGAAACATAGTACTGTGATCCTCCAATAGAAGCAACCTAAGTTGGTCCCCACACGTCTGTGTGAACAAGATCCAACTTGTGCTTCTTCTTTGTTGACCCAGTCTTGAGAAAACTCAATCTCTTCTGCTTTCCAAACATACAATGCTCACAGAAATCTAGATTTATGCTTTTCAAATCTGAAAGCTTACCTTTTTACTTAAGAATAAACATTTCCTTTTCACTCATGTGGCCAAGCCTATGGTGCCACAACTTTGCATCTACATCTGAAGTAGATAATATAGAAGGAAAATTATCAGTAATACAATTACATAAATAGAGAGTACCTACTCTCTTACCTCTAGCCAATACAAGTGCACCTTTGGTAACCTTCCAAGATTCAGCTATGAGAGTTACTATGCAACCCTCATCCCCTAACTTTCCTGTAGAAATTAAATTCCTCTTTAGGCTGGGAACATGCATGACATCTCTCAACACCCATGTGTTGCCATTCTGCATTTTCAGCTGCACTTTTCCTTTGCCAACAATTTTACAAGGCTCATCATCCCCTAAATAAACTATTCCAAAATCTCCATGGACATAGTCACAAAAATATTCTCTATTAGGGGTTGCATGAAAAGAGGCACCAGAATCTAAAACCCAAGATTCTATATTATTATGCAAAGAGAATATAAGAGCATCTTGTGCAACTATACCTGCAACTTTTGTTTCTTCTTTACCTTCATGCTGATTGTCCTCTTTAGGTTTTAACCAACAATCTTTGCTTAGATGGCCTATCTTTCCATAATTCCAGTAGGCTATCCTCCTACCATTTCTAGATTTGGATCTACCTCTCATCTTTGACTTAGACCTTGATCTCCTATGCTTGCCCTTCTCTTTTTGCCTTCCCCTACTCTCAAAACTTAAAGCATTCCCTGATGTTTCCTCTATGCTTTTCCTACGAATTTCTTCATTCAAGATCACACTAACAACATCATCTACTTTTAAAATATTTGAAGCAGATGCAGTATTACTAACTGCCATTACCAAGCTATGCCAGCTATCAGGCAAAAAACATAATATTAAAAGAGCCTTAATTTCATCATCAAACACTATTTTGACTAAATTTAATTGATTTACAATTCCATGGAAATCATTTAGATGATTAGATATAGATCCACCTTCTTGCATTTGCAAATTAAATAACTACTTCATAAGATATACCTTATTTGAAGCTGAGAGTTTTTCATATAAATTTGCTAGAGTAGTAATTAACTCTACCGTTGACTTTGCCTATGATAAATTAGATATCACAGTAGATGCCAGACTCAATCTTATGGATCCAAGAGCCTTTCTATCAATAACTTCCCATTTTTCATCTTCCATGTCTGTGGGCTTCTTTGCAACCCCACCTAACGGTAAGTATAGATCTTTCTGATACAGATAATCTTCTATCTGCATTCTCCACAATTGGTAATTCTTGCCATTAAACTTCTCCATTCCTAGTTTGCTTTCTTCTGCCATTGCTAACTCCCACTCAAATAGAAATCCCTGCAGAAACCCCTGTGAGTGTCCTGTAATCAACACACACTAACCAGATCTAAAACACCTGTTAGTGAACCCAAGCTCAGATACCACTTGTCAGGATCTAGACAATAACAATTGATTACTTTTGCAAGCAACTAAACATGGAATTAAACCAAAATTGAAAATAACTAGAAATCAGAATCAGCAAAGAATAAGAGATACAAGAAACCACCCTGAAAACTTGTATTAAACTCTTGGAAATACAATTGAATAAATCTCTCTTTCTTCCACACCTCTCTTAGATGTATAGATCTCTTTCCAAATCTCTTTCCCTCAAGAGTTCTCTCTCTCAATCAACTCCAACAACCTGGATTGATTCACATATACATATACTATACAATTCTTGTACTGTTCTACTCATACAATAAGCTATGAAGATCTATCCCTATTATATAACTTTAGGGATTCATGAGCATACAATCACAACCATTAGCTGCACCTCCTAATCAAGGGCTCAATACAGTCCTACTAAAGATAGAGATGCATACTTAAGACTAACACTTAAATCTATCATGCAAACATTATGTTCTGTCCACAAAAATAGATTCTGGATGCACAGGTGACCGACGTCGGTCCCTACCTATCTGCCTGTGACCGACGTCGGCCAATCCATGATCGACGCTAGCAGCCTCTGGTCCATTCCTGACTGTCGTTGGTGACTGTGTGACTCCTGCAACTTCTGCACTCACTCATTTGGTGAAGCTTTTAGCTCCACACCTTAACACAATTCAATGGGTTTGCCTCTTAGACAAATTAGTTTAAAATTTATAAATAAAGGAGTCTAGTCAAAGATATCAAAAAACAACAAAAGGGTAAGATAGGATTTTATGAAAATATGATAATATAAAGAATAAATGCAAGTAGGATTTTAGGCAAGTAAGGTAGTAAGGTATATCCTTTCTCTTTTATGGGAAAGGCCCCAATTGGTGTGCATGCTCCAATTGTCAAACAAGGATTTTGTTAACATGTGTTCTATTGATGAAACATATTGGTGTATATAAATATTAAAGTGCACTAGAAGTTGAACATGTAATATTTAATACTTTTTCAACATTTATTCTATAAAATTAAAAGTTACAACTAATCACAACATGACAAGTAAGAGTCAAGTATTGATACTCTAATGTACAGTGATTGATATTCTAAAGGTTAAGTTTTGATCATAGGTTTAAAAAATGTAATTTATGAACTCTCATGATAAAATCAGTTATATTGTAGAATGTAGAATGTATAATGTGTTAGACCTTGAAACCTTAGTTATAAGTAGTTAAGACCTTGAAACATGTAAAAATATCAAAGTTTAATGTGGTGTTATGGCTAATGGGAGCTTTCTAAACATGAAACACAAAATGTGTTTGCATTTTGTTATTTTAAAACAACATGTATGCATTATATAGCATGCACACATTACATAATGCATACATTTTATGTGGTTTTTACTCATTATTTGAATTTAAATTAAAACCTGAGCCTCTAGACTCGAAAATAGCTTGGATTTCTGAGCCAGAGGCTTGTGACTATGCATTTACAACTGAGACCAAGAGTTTTGACAATAACCATCAAATTTCAACTTCAATCACCAAATAATCTATTGATTTAAACACTAAAATTAAAAAAAAATATTACCATCACAATGCACACACTGTCATCTTTTCAAATATATGACTTTTATAATTTTTAGGCTTTTTTAAGGGTTCAAACTATATTTATTTCTAACTACACATTTTTTAGGCCACTACATGTCACACATATGCATGCCAATTCATGTTTATGTAATTTGTTTTTCATTGATCCAAATGAAAAATATATTATAGGGTAACAAACTAGGCCTTATTCTACACACACTCAAAAAAAATCAATTTTTGTTTTCGTTTGAGGTAGTTAGGGGGGATGCATGGATGACTATCCATTTTTTATTAGTTTTAAATATCTACTTAATATATATATATATATATATATATATATATATATATAATTTTTTTTTAACACATTAGAATATCTTAACGAAATATTCACCAAAGGGTTTCAAACAATATGTAATGATGCTAAAAAAATGATGGGCCGCATGACCATCTATCTACTATGTTTTCTTTAAAAAAATAAGAGGTCCTATTAAAATTTCAAATTTTTAACCTATTTATACTTAACCATTTTTTTTTTAAAATAGTTTTTTAGAAACTAGACGTGAAACAATACAATTCATGTTTTTATAGCATCTTCAAATTTTGAGTGTAGCCATCTCAAATTATCTATAAAAGTTCACATATTTAAAATTTAAAAAAAAATCATGTCCACGGGTAGGCCCTTTTTTGTCCCCCAAATTTTTACACTTACCTAGACCTAATGCAAGTGATTTGGGTCTTTGAAACCCTATATATTGACATATATGCAATTTTATAGGTTCTCGACCCTATGTAGATGAGGGAAACCCTAGATTTAGGGTTTTGAGGATTCTAAGAGATTGAAACCTCAAAATTTTCCAAAACCTTGTAGTTTTTGGTAACATGATATTATCTTATTTTTTTTCAAATAATTAAATTTATACAAATTCCATACAGTGATGTATTAAGCCTATAGAAGTGAATGAAACCTAGGAAACCTAATGGGTGATAGGCTAAAGAAGGAAAAGTGATAAACATTGAATATGAGGTTAAAAATAGAATTATATAAGTTTAATGAAGAAAAATGGTATCTAAAAATAATTTTTTTTGGATTGGTTGTTTTTACATTACTTAGACAAAGGATATTTATTTGTTTAGAGGGCTAATTGAAGGAAGGCTTAAAGAAGAAAGTGTTTGATGTCTTGGGAGTTGTGTCAAGAGAAAGATACAAGAGTTTTATGGACAAAAATTGTTCTTTAATATGTAATAATTTTATTGAAAAGGGTTTTTATTTGATCCCAATGAGGAGAAAGGTCAAAACATAGGGCTACAAGCCTCCTAAGGTTGTAGACTTCTTAGTAAGAAGAATTGATTGATGGATTGGGTTTGATTATATGAAATGAATTATAACAATTTTTATAAGACACCATGAGACCATCCAAGAATTAAAATTGAATTATTAACACCTAATCCAAAATTTGGTCTTTGAGACCTAAGGAGTTTGAATGATAACAAGCTAGTGCAAACATATGAAGAAAGTTTGTGCATGATATGAATTCAAAGAGATAAAGAGTGGATTTGATGGTATGGATAGATTTAAATACCATTAAGGAGAGTTTACTAAAGGTACAAGGAATGAGTACCAAGAAATGAGTTTTAAGCCAAAAGAAAGTCAAAGGAAGAGCTTGATTGGACAAGAAGATTCAAAATAAATTATAACATTGGATGAGACCTTTGACAAGACTAGAAAGAAGAGATGATTTTTTAATGAATTCACCCCATGCCTCTAAATCATTTGGTATCATATAAAGGTAAGAGTGATTAATGTTTTGTTTTGAATTCTTTACAAATTATGCATAATGCCATGAGATATGCATGAGATGACACCTTACAGGGTATTTATGGAGAAGAGGGTTGCAAGTCTAGTCTATTGAGGTCAGTATATAGGAATATAATATTGAAAATAGAAGATATAAATCCCCAAATTCCATTGAGAAGGACAATAATCTAGTCAAGAGAAGACTTGAAAAAAGAGAGAGAGGAAAAGAGAGCATTGAAGCTCTAAGATAAAAGAGAGAAGAAAGAAGACTCCAAAAGAGATTCAAGAAGGATAATAAGATGTCCTAGATAGAGGACACAAGAAGAGGAAATGAAAAATATATTTTTAAGAGGCAAGGTTGGTAAACTTTCTAAGAAGAAGGTCTAGATAGGCCTAGAAACCAAAGAGAAATGAAGAAGATGTATATAGAGAGGGAAGTGGAAGACATAAGAAGAGAATTGGGGTAAGGTATAGAGAGGATAGAGATCATAATTAAGATCATAAGAGAGAAAGAAAGCCAATGGACTAGATGGAATGTGAGAAGAAAGGTAAAGTGGCCACTATAGTCACTTGTGATAAGAAGAAGGCATAAGAAAGGTGCCTTGAAGAATGAGAAAATGAGAGATAAGGTAGCCCAAAGAGGCATGAGAAGAGAGATGTTTCCAAGTGAGCAACAAGAAAGAGAGATTAAAAAGAGTGTTCTCATTGAGGAGAAAAAGAATAAGATAAAATTCCTAAGAAAAACACATGAGGGTGAAGATAAGAATAGAAGATGGACAATGTCTGTGACAAAAACATTCAAAGAGACTATGTGGTCTCTCATTTTATATGCTAACATTGATTTTAAGTTTATGTTTGCAGGTATGAAGACAAGAGTGGTTAATTCCAATCATGATTCCTAAAATTTGATGAATAATAGGCCAATAATGTCACTCATCAAGTGAAAAGAGGATGACAATAAGAAAGAACCTCTTGAAGAAGATAAAGTGAAGGAGATTGAAGACATACCACATACTGAAGATGAAGAGAATGAGGAGTATTATGATGCATTTTCATGTATATCAACTAAAAATAAATAAATGGTTCCCAAAGAGGACATGAAGGTCATCCATGAAGACATAAAGGAAGAAACAAGATTACAACAGTTGCCATTGGAGGTAAATGAATGTGTAAATGTATATTTTGATTGCATCTATGAAGAAGAAAAGGATGATATGTAGGTTGAGAGAAATAATGATAGATTTCAGCCCTCAAAAGGAGAAAAAGGGGATGGATATGTGTGGTATAAATTTATTAAACATGTAGGTGATGATAATAAAGAGGAGAACCTCAAATAAGAGGTCAAACAAGGCAAAGACATAGGTGGAAGACAAGCACAAATGTGGAGACAAAGCACAAAAAGGCAAAGAAAACCAAGTTGGAATGGTAGATAACAAAGGTATGAATCATGTAAGATATGAAATGAGAAACAAGTGGTAGCCAAAGAACATACAAGGCATAAAATGGGTGGTAAAAAGTAAGAAAAGATAACAATAGCATCATATGGCAAGCAAATCCCAAGCAAGCATGAAGATAGAGGAAGATGGAAAGCCGACAAAGCAAATGAGAGAGATGGTGCATGCAAGAAAATAAAATGAGAAGACTGTATAGCCATGTAAGGAATAATATGAGTGTATTTATTTTCAAGGTTTTTTTTAAATGTGGTATATGATGATGCATGTGAATTTGATTCCAATAGTGAAAATATCTTGTACATAGAAATAATGGCATTGATGACTGAGAGTGTAGCATGGCAAGATGATAAATAATCACCTCAAGGATTAATTCATAATAATGGTATACATCTAAAGTAATTTCATGTGACTCTCAAAAATAAGGGATTCCAATGAGAAGACACAAAACAAGTTACCCAAGACAATGAAGAACAATGTAAACCAAATTTTGATGAGGATTGTGAAGAGCAAGAAAAAATGAGTATATTGGAAGAGGTATTAATTCCATATAAAGGGATGAAATAATATGACTTATATCAGGTAAAATTCAAGCAAGAACTCTAAGAAACATCAAGAGAGGAGTAGCAAAAATAATTACAAGAAGTAGTACAAATAGGCAAGCAAGCAAGCAAAGAAATGGCATATAAACAATAAAATAAGGTGAGATGTTCAATTGGGAAATCAAAAGATAAGTTTTAATTTGACAAACATGTATATGTAAATCTATAAATATTCCAAAAAAATTATACTATGGTGAGGAATAAAGAAATGAGATTTTTCTCTTGCACAGTGATCAAGATGATAGGCAAAAGCCTGAAAAAGTGAAGGAATGTGAAGTAGAGGTAGAAAAGGAAAATTTGATCAAATAAAATTATGAATTTTGAGATGCATGAGAGGCCATTGGATCCTAAGGAAGAATGTGACAATATGATCAAGAAGCAAACATCACTCAAGAAGCAAAAATCAAGCAAGATTCATGAGGAAATAAGATATCAAACAAGCATAAGGAAAAAGAATATGGTTTATATGATTGTAGATGAGTATGATGAAGGAAAAATTCACATGTAATAAGTGTAATATGTGTCAAAAAATAGTCTACATCAGTTAAAACACTTCATAGAGATGGAGGATGCATGGACAACAAAGCTAGACAAAGCTATAAGGAAAAAGTGCAAGCATTTGATAAGCAAGAAGGAGAAAGAAAGAAAGAATAACATGAAAGTGAAAATTAAATATCCTCAGATGTGGAATTGGAAATCAAGGAAGAAATTTGGAGGCTCAAATTTTCTCCCACCTTGGGAGTATTATGCAGCAGCATCAAGCCAAGAAACACCATTTTAAAGGTTTATAAATTTAGAAGTCAAAAGTTGGTCAAAGTAAGTATCAAAGAGTGTATGGGACATTTTAAGGTCTATTTTATGTCTTATAATCCATTATAGGTCTTAAATATGTGTTACATTGTCTCTAGGTGTTTTCCTTCCATAATAGGGATTTAAAAATTTCAAATGTTAGAATGGAGTCTAGGAGGGTTAAAAACATGTACAGAGTGAATAGGTGAAAAAAGAGGGATTAAGGAGTATAAATAGGTCTTGAAAAGGGGAATTATAATTTATATATGTCAAATCCCTAAAGTGAAAATCATGTTTTTTAAATTCAACCTCACCCATACGTTGGGTTGATGAGTAAGGAGGTATTTTTAGTAACCAACTTGATAACCAATATAGAATTTGGTGCAAATAGAAGATTGTACTATAGTTATGAGGTTATAATTGTGTATAATATAGAGGTAGGAGTCTCCAATGAGGTGTATAAGGTTAAATAATGAGAAAATCTTCAAAAACCCTCTTGAAGGATGTCCAAGTCCATGAATGGATTGTGTTGTAAAGAATGATAATTCAGTAAATATAAATAAGTTCATCATTGTATTGTTTCCTCTTCAAGATGTATGGATTGTTATTTATATATAGATACTTTTATTTAAGTGAGACCTCAAGGCTATATGCATGCATAGACTCTGTGTGCCTATAGGTTTAAAATGGATTGATGGGCATATCCAAGAAAGGGTGATTGAATCATTTTTCAAAGAATAAGGAGGACCATTGTTGTGCATGATATTTGAAGGTTTTTATAATGCTACAGGTCACTGAGTGGTTGAGTGAATATTTAAATTAAGGAAACTAAGTGATGGCAGTCTGTTCTTACTTCCGTATTCATAGTGTTGATCATTTGAGGTAAGTAAGTATTAGTTATTTTAGAGAAGCAAGTATGACTATAATGAAGATGGAATATGGTGATATCTAATAGTGTGTTTACATGGTTGATATAAATTATATGGTGCTCAATTCCTTTCTAGAAGGATCAAGCTTTATTACCCAGTCATCACCTTGTTCATAATAATTGAAACTCTAAGCATACAGTATATAAACCTATTTGGAAGGGATTGAAAGGATAATCCATTAAAAGATGGAAGAGAGAGTGTTGTTGAAGAGTATTTTATATTTGAGACAATGAAAAAGGATTTATAAGAGTCCATGAGGAGGATTTGTTTGAAGATAAATAAGTGACAAACATCTACAGTTGTGTATGCCCTATTTTGGATTACATAGTCTACCCAAGAAGTGTGTGAAGCATAAAGAGAGGTATGAAATGGTGTTGATAAGTTGTAATAATATTGGGGAAAGATTAAAAATGAATAGAGATTCCTTTGAAGACCTTGAAACCTTTCTGAGTGTGAACTGTCACATTAAACCTACACAGTCAAAGAAAACATATATAGTTGACTGTATCCTTGTTGTTTTGAGAAAGTTACAGAGGGAAAAAGGACTCTATATTATTGGAGAAGTTTTTAGAGATGAAAAAAAACCTAATTCAATTGGTTTAGGTCTTTTAAATCCTATAAAATTAATTATATGTAATTTTATAGCCTCTCAACCCTATATAGATTAGGGAAACCCTAGATTTAGGGTTTTGAGGATTATATGAGATTTAACCCTAAAAATTTTACAAAAACTTGTATTTTATGGTAACATGAGTTTATCTTGAATATTTTAAAAAATTTAAATTTATATGGATTCTGTATAGTGGTGTGTTAATATTGTAGAAGTGAATGAAACCTAGGAGACCTAATGGGTGATAGGATAAAGAAGGAAAAGTGAAAAGCATTGAGTGTGAGGTTAAAAAGAGGATTGGATAAGTTGAATGAGGAAAAAGGGTATCCAAAAATATCATTATTTTGGATTGGTTATCTGTACATTGCTCATACTAAGGAGCTTTGCCTGTTTGGAGGGTTAATTAAGGGAAGACTTAAAGAAGCAAGTGTTTGGTGTCTTGGGATTTATGTCATTAGAAATATTAAGGATTTTTATGGACAAAATGGGTCCTTTTATATGTAATAGGTTTCTTAAAAAAGGTTGTTATTTTCTCCCAACAAGGATAAATGTTAGAAAATAGGGTTACAAGACTCCTAAGGTTGTATAGAGCTTAGTAAGAGGAAATGATTGATGGACTAGGTTTGATGATTTGAAATTCATTAGAAAATAATTTATAAGACACAATGAGGCCATCCAAGAATTAAAATTTAAGGCTTAATGTCTACCCAAAATTTGGTCTTTGAGACTTAAGTAGTTTGAAGGGTAACAAGGTAGTGCAAGCATATGAAGAAAGTTTATGCATGAGATGAATTCAAAGAGGTAAAGAGTGGATTTGATAGTATTGGTAGAGGTAAATAAAATTAAGATGGTTTAATAAAGGTACAAGGAATAAGTACTAATAAATAATTTTTAAGCCAAAATAAAGTCAAAGGAAGAGTTTGATTGGACAAGATGATTCAAGACAAATTATAACATTAGATGAGACCTTTGATATGACTAGAAGGAAGAGATGATTGTTTAATTACTTCTCTCACTCCTCCACATCAATCATCCTCATAGATAACAAATTAAATTTCATGATCATTAAATTTATGATATTTTGGTAGTGGTATTGGATCTTTGTGTATGCACCTAAATTCTCACTCGATCTAATTATTCCATTAATCTCACTAGTTTATCTTATAACCATAATCTTAGTCAATTAATAAATTTCTATTTCCTATTAAATATTTCATACTTCCCACAAACTATTTTACACCCCATGACCAACTAATAACCTCATTATCTTACTAACATCCTACTTAAACTACTAATCCTACTATATTAACTTGCCACTAGCCCACTTGTAAATTAAAAATTCATATTTATTCAACTTCCCCCTACCCAACCTATAACCCTAGCCTTTCCTTGAGAGGATCCTCCTACAAAAAATTAATGAAAATCCATAAAATAGCAGATTTATATAATTAACAGAAGCACCAAAGGATTATATTAATCACAGGCCACTTTGAGGGGGAAACCTCCTTTAAGAAAGATCAATAAAATAAATTCATCGTCATTGGCCTCAAGACTTACTTATATACTAAGTCTAATCTAAGCAACTAATACTTGTCATGAATGTTGGATAAAACAAAATCCTCATGGGATGACTTACAAAGCATATGCATCCATAGAAACTAATATACTAACAAAGTAAAGAGAAAGTGTATCACATGTTCCTAACATCCCCTCCCTCTTAGAAACATATTTGTCCTCAAAGCTTCAGATGTGGGAATTGGTGTTGAATCTAAAATATTGGTTCCCATGTTACATCCTCTGGTTATATTTTGTGCCACTAAATTAATACCTTTGTGATGGAGCGAGAGTGAATTTGGCATGTGTATCTATCTAATATTGCCTCTAGCTCAAGAATTATGGATCCTGCATTATCAATTTCTAGTAAAATAATTTTCACTCTGATGTTTATGCTAAGAACTTTCTTTAAACAAGAGACATGAAATACTAGGTGATCTTAGGAAGAAGGTGGGAGCTCCAACTTAATAGTAACTGACCCAATCTTTTATAGAACCTTATATGGCCCATATAACTTGGGAGCTAGCTTATGACAACCTTTGAGTTTTATGGAGGATTTCTTGTATGGATGTAAGTGAATAAAAACCATATCACCTACTTGGAAAGTGCACTTATAATAGTGTTGATTAGCCTATTTTTCAATCTATTTTATGCCATATGAATATTTCCATGTCGAGTACCGAAGATCTAATCCTGGGTTTGAAGAAGTGTGTTGACCACTTGAACTGGTAAACTATTAGGGGTGTACAAAAGGATAACTAGTGGTGCTTGACCATAGACTACTTCATATGGAGTCATTTTAGTTAAAGTGTATTAGGAGGTATTATACCACCATTCAATGAGAGGGAGCCACTTTGACCATTGATGTTGTTATTCTAAGGTGAAGAAATGAAGGAAAGTTTCCAAGCATTTGTTGACAATTTTAGTTCATCCATCCATTTTTAGTTAAGGAGAACTGGGGAAGAATATGGACTAATACTAGGGTAAATAATGCCTTACTTTAGTAAGTCTCGAATGAGCATCTCAATCTTGGTATTTTGATGAGATGGGTAACGGTAGGGGTTGATGTTAGGAGGAATGCTTCTAGGAAGGAGCTAAATATGATGGTCCTCTAGTTGTGAAGGTGGAAATCCCACTAGTTTGTTAAAGACACATGTATACCTATGTAGAATGGTTTGTAGATCAGAAGGAGTAGTAGAGACCATTGATGATTGTATTTGAATGGAATGGAGCTAGGAAATGATGTTGTGTGATTTATTCTTAAGAATATTTTACATGTGATTTGAACTTATCATGCTAAGAGACCTAGGAAATGATGTTGTGTGAATTATTCTTAAGAATATTTTCCATGTGATGTGAACTTATGATGTTGAGAGACCCCAGGTGTAAGCCTTTCAATGTCTGTTTTTACCCATTGTCTAAAAAATGCATCCAAAGTTTAGTAAAATCCCATAAGATGGGTCCTAGTCTATGTAACTATTGGGATACCAAAACAATATCATATCTACCTAAGGGTAAGGAAAACATGTTAGAGCACATGTTTATAATCTCCAATAGAGATACACATATTATAACACTTCACTTTGTAAGGTAATGTGCCCCCATTGGAAATCATGACTTCAAATTTGGAGCAAGTATGGATAAAATAATTAATCTATTTGGTGATCTGAGGGTCAATAAAGTTATGAGTGTTACTTGAATCAATAAGTATTGTGTGAGGGATCTTATTGAAGTAAATCCTGGCCTGCATGGTTTGTGGGGTGGTGACTCCTGCTAAGGCATGGATAGAGATCTTTGGTTGGTATTCCTAAGAAGTAGGCTCCACAATTAGTGGAGCTTTTTTTATATCATCTATTGTATCTTGAGCATCTTCCAAAACTTTAGTTTCAAGTGTAGAGTCCACATCCAGTAGGTATGGCTTTTGTTTGACACATCAATGTCTTAGAGTGAATTTTTCACCATAATTATAACATAGTCCTTTTTATTTACATGATCACATCTTTGCCTCAATAAAATGATTGATAGAAGTGGTTCTAGGGGCTGGTGTTGTCTGAGATCATTGTGGAGTTGTATTTATAAATGGAGAAAAATTTGATTTGAATCATTGCTAGGTTGTGATCTTATCCTCTACCAAATTAGCCAATCCTAGAGCTTCCATCATCATGTTGGGCTAGAAAATTTTGACCTCATATTAAATTACATCCTTCAGTCCACTAACAAAGCAACTCCTAAAGAATTCATCAGATAATCCCTCTATGTGATTGGCTAGTTTTTCAAAAAAAATGGATATTATCTCATGGTTTATATTTGGCTAAGTTTAGTGAGTACTCTAGTGAAGTCATCAAAATTACTCAGATCAAATCATTGTAAAATGAGGGTGAAAAAATCAGTCCATACGGGCTTATCATGACCCTTGATATACCAATGATACCATTGAAGGGCTTCATATTCCAAGTGAAAGGATGAAAGTGAGACCTTGTTGGCATCAAAAGTATTATGTAGACTAAAATATTGTTCTGCCCAATAGATCCATCTAGTTAGATTTGCATCATTGATTCGAGGAAAACCAAGCTTTAGCCCAAAAAAATTGTTGGAAGAAGAAAACTTGCTATCTAAAGAGGACTCTAAATGTCATCTATTATTTAAGGTGGTATGTTGAAGATTGAGGCCAAGAATTATTTTGTCAAGATCTTTAGTTTGGGTCTTGAGGGTGGTAATTTCATCCTCCATGTTTTTTGCTCCTGTTCAAATTACTACCATAGCCAAAATAAGAGATTTTTTCTTGAAATTGGTAGGAAAACTAAAGTTAAGACATGTTTTGTAAGGAAATTTTTTAATTTGGGCAAAATTATAAGGGGTAAAGGTACTTTTACTAAAATTATTGCATAGTGGGAGTATGATTAAAGAAGGCAAGGGAAATTTTAGAAGTGAAAATGGAGAAACTTGGAAAATATATCAAAAAGGGACAAGAATCTAAAAAGGGAGATGAACACTATGAAATTTTTTTAAGGCAAATGGACAAAAATAGAAGTTATGCAAAAATTGAAAAAAAGGAAAATTTAGATATGTAGAAATTAGGAGTGGAATTGGGATATGGGACCTCAAGGAATAAAATGTGGAAAATGGAATTTTAGGTGTTCAAATAAAGTTTGAGTATCAATAGGGCTATAGATGGAGAGATATGATTAAAAAAAGATTTAAAAAAATTATGGCTTCTATTTTTTGTCAAATATCTAGCTGTAATTCCTCTGAGACACTTGTATTACTCTCTTGACAATTTTCTAAAACTAATAAGAAGATTTCTTGGTTTATGGCTTCTGTCAATTGTCTGAATGTAATTCCTTTGAGAGTCTTCTAATATGCCACTGATTAATTTTTTTATAGTCTATTGGAAATATTATTAAACTAATAGAAATGGGCCCTATGTTTCAATGGATGCCTAAGGTTTTAAATATATCTCTCTAACCACCAATGTTATCTAAGAGAGTACTACTCTACAAAAAAAATTGGCCATGGATTTACCCCTGAGTGATAGCTCTATGTTTTACTCATGGGTAGAAACTACTCAATCAGGGAGGTGTTATTACCCATTTCACTAGCATGTCCTCTCAATAGGCCATTTTTTTTTAGGTTCCTATGGTTCTCCTCATAATGATTTTTAAGGATTTCAACCAAGCACTTCCCACAGTTATGCGGACAAGTTTTTACCCTGATCCAAAATAGATTATTGTAATACATAAAAATACCTAAATGAAGTATGCAGTAGAATAGAGTTAAGACTTTCTGAGAAACATACTTAAATTAATTATGTATTAGAATATATTATAGACTTTCTAGAAAAAATTTGGCCTTAAAAAGTGCTTTGATACCAGATGAGAGGATCCTCTTGCAACAAATTAATGAAAATGCATGAAATAACAAATTTATTTAACTAGCACAATCACTAAAGGATTTTATTGATCATAGGCCAATTTGAGGGGACAAACTCCTTTGAGCAAGCTCAATACAATAAATTCATGGATGCCTTCATTGGCCTCAACACTTACTTATATACTAAGTCTAATATAAGTAACTACTACTTCCCATGAATATGGGATAAAACAAAATGCTCATGAGATGACTTACAACGCATATACATCTATAACAACTAATATACTAATAAAGTAAAGAGAAGGATTAAAATAAGTTCATAACATTCCTACATATTTTTGAGAATTAAACCTCATTAAATCTCTATCTAATACCTATTATCCCTTAATCTAACCTAGTAGTCTCTAGATCTAGAAAACCCTCTCTAAAATTCTAGAACTCTCCAAACTAGAGGATTATAATAATTAAAAATTACCCCAAAATTCCCTCTATCAACTTATAAATATCCATGCTTGGATGATGGCTAAGCTAATTATAAAATCCATAATCCTTCCATATACTCTCAAACCAACCATCTAAAGCATCCATACTATCTTGCAATCCATTAAAACACCCATGGAAACCATTAAAGCCATCTTGAAGCTACTATAAAACAATCCACATACAAATCAAATATCTTTTAAATCGGTTTAAAAATCTTAGAGAGAAGCTACTAGGTGTAAGGTGATGGTAAGGTTTCACTCCTAAATTCCTAATTGTTCCTACATTTCTCTCTTTTATGTTAGACTTTCTATTTATAGTAGTTTTGATAAATAACTAAAAAATACAATCATACACTTTGAATTTTGGTACTTTTTGTATATCATATGAATATCTTTGACCATTTTACAATTTTGGTTCATTCACTTTTGGTAAAGATAAAATGAAGAATCTTTGGTATTAGTGATTTTTGGTGTATAGATGCCTTGGTTGATATTGGTAATAGTGACATATTCAAAACATTAGGATCCTTTTGTAGTTTTGGTTTATAATGATTTATTCTTCTTGATGGCTTAATGCTACTTGGTAAAGAGGACATAATCTCTTGGTTAACCTTTTGAAAATTTTCAATGTCAAATGAGGGTAGGAAACTGTCATCACCTTTGAATAGGGGGATATTGTTTGGAAACGTTAGAACAATATGGGTTTTGAACACTAAGATTGAAGGAACATCCCCTTTATAATTAGTTTGAAAATCCTCCATGATATCCTTATGGATTCGACAAAAACTATCATGATTAAATGAAGGAACGCTTTTTCCATGTGAAACAAATTTTTATGTAGAAGGTAAAGGAAAATTCTTTTGATCTTCCTTAATATGGATAAAATTATTTTATGAAATGGTCAGATCATGGACCTGATTAGAGGGATAGAAGCTACCACCATTCAAAGATTTTATATTATATGCTTTAGCACATAGGAGAATGAAAGAGTAATCAATTTTGATTTTTTCCTTGAGAGAGAATTGGAGAGTTTCATAATCATAGTCATCAAATCAATTGATATCATCTATGATGAGAGTGATAAAAAACACAAAAATTAGTACAAGGTAGGAGACAAGCATCTAAAAGAGAATGTTTATGTAATAATTATGTTTAGAGATTGAGTTCAACAAATGTTAAAACCTAAATTGGATGTGGATCCTACTTGGGTATATAGATTTAATAATATATAAATAAAAATTAAAAAGGGTGATAGTCATATCTACAGAAGTCCAATAAAATGCTAAACTTAGATATAACATATGCTAAATTTATTAAACTCAGATAGGATAAAAATAGAAAGTACAACTATGTTAGATATGGAAATGACTTAGAAATAATGTACTTAGCTATTTTTGATGCTAACATATTTTTAGATCTAGAACAAACATTAATCAAACTGGAAGAGTACTCTCAAATGATTAATTTTTTTTGGATTAAGTGCCTCTAGAGTTGTGGACACTAGTGTCAAATTTGGACGTTAGCATCAATTTTATTATCTAAATCGTATGCATGTGTCATGTATGGAATACTTACTAATAAAATATGTGATGACCTATATACTTATAGGTTTTTCCTCACCTTCTCTATGGTTCATTCAAATCTTGGTCATAGTCTATCGCTCCTCATAAAATGGTAAAACCCTAGTTCTTCATCTTCATAATGACCTTGGGAAAAATGGGTTTGTGGGCTTGTAGTGCCAAGTTAACCCTAAATATCCCTTTCTCAATGGTGTTGCCTACATAGTCACTACTATGAATAGGGACTTATACTAATATATTTATCCCATAATGTATTGGCTTATGCATGTAAAAGGGTGCAATATGTGAAAAGCAAGTACAATAGTGACCTAGTTTGTCACTTGGAAAATTAGCCTCTTGGTATGATCCTTCAGTACTTCATACCTATATATGTTTATTCCTTATGAGTGATATGGAAATAGAAATAAAGAAATAATATTTTCTAAATTTAATTCTCTTTGGTATGAATTGTAGGTGAGGAATGAATGAGGAGTGATTATGAATATATACCAAGTTCCTATCATGAAATATCTCACATTAAATCACTTAAGTTATCCATTAGGATACATTTCATTTAAAAATCAAATGAATTTAGGGGACTAGACACCTACTTTAGGGTAGGATACTAGCATCAACATAAGGGTTTGGCGCTGATGTTTGTGTCTTGACAGTTAGAAAACAAGTATAGACTCAAAACTTGTAGGGACATAAGATAAGCATATTTTAATTATTTTGGGAAAGATATAAGGTTTGGTCATCAACATAATATTGGTTAGACCAAGAGATAGTCCAAGGCTCACAAGATAGAGTAGATGTGAAACTTCTAAAAGTGGGAAAGGTTTAGAACTAAGAGGAAAAACCAAGGTCTGATTTTGCTAAGTGTGCAAGTCTAAGGTGTTATATAATTCACAAATATCATATACATCTCCTATGGACTCAGTCTTTCTTCCAAATATTTTTATCTCTTGGATATCTTCTCAACCATTTAATCAAAAGTGAGAGTCTTCAACAAATTGCTTCCCTGAAAAAAATCTAAGTAGACTGGATATATAAAAAGAAGATATTGTATAAATTTAGTCATGTATATATCAATATTTACACTAAAACATTAACATTATGTTTGGTATGTTATATTCTTGAAGCCAAACTCATGACATCATGATTTTTAAACTCAACGTTGAATAATTTCAATTAGAACCATATGAACTCCAATTATGAGTCAGAATAAAAGAAGTTATTCAATTTTCATACTATTTAATATGAAGTATAACACCATTTTATGTGATAGATTTTGTTTCCATCAATGGAATTACTCATCAAGGTCAATGACTTTGAATTCTTGTGATTTAATGATTTTTATTCATTTTCTTGCTTTGATTCAACTAGTTTTGTATCCTTGTCACATATGTTGAACCAAAATTCATTGAGTATGAGAGTGTTATCCACCTAACTTGACCATTTTAACCATGTTTCATTCTCATTACTATTATGCTAAAAATTATTTTTATTGAATGACTTTTTTTTATTTAGGGAGATGTATTGGTTCCTTATTTCTCCAAAATGGTTTCATTATATACATATACATATATACAACTATAGCTATAGGGTAAACCTCATGATATACTCACCGTTCCTACATATATGGTAGTAGGTGGTAAAATCTCATCATTTTTACATACTTTATTTTATGTGAAATAGATGTTAAATCACCTTGAGATAATAATGATATATGTCACTTAGTTCACACTTGAAAATGATTCATTATATCTACGGCACCTACTTAGTGAAAAAACTTTATTTGTGGGCATAATAATTCTATATACTCAAAATTTATTGTTTTCAAACATTACATCTATTGATAGATACAAATAGGTAATGGATATATAATAGAAAAAAATTATCCTTATTCCTCCCCAATATTTGCAGGGATGATGCCTCAAACATTGTTATTTCAATATTATTTAGAGATAGATGCAATAATTTAAGCATGATGAAAATAATCATAAACACAAACCATATACATCATTAATACCAAACATAGTGATTGTTGGTTTTCAAAATTTATTTTATTTTTAAAAAATTAAATGGATTGTAAAATAATGAATTATTTAAATAATCCCAAAATATTCCAATTTTTTTCTACAATAATGACTTATTTAAATAACCTCAAAATATTCCAAGTTTGTTTTACAATGCATTTTTAAAAAAAGAGAGAAATGAATTATTTTGAAACACATAAATAAGTGATGAATTAAATCATGAAATAAATAATTTAATTGAAAAATGATGGCTCTACAAAGTTAGATTTTTTGTGTGAATTAACCAAAAAAATTAATGAATCATAACTTATCTAAGTGCCACCTATGCTTCCATTTCACACAAATAATTTGTATAATTTTATATGGTCCACATGGAAATAAGAAGGATATTATGAAAACTCCACCATTTGAATCGCCATATGAAAGCTCTAAAGAACACCAAGCATAATTTTGTATGTGGAATGCCAAGTAGAAGTTTTCATATTTGTGTGTGTGTGTGTGTGTGTACACACACACACACACACACACACACACACACACACACACAGAGAGAGAGAGAGAGAGAGAGAGAGAGAGAGAGAGAGAGAGAGAGAGAGAGAGAGAGAGAGAGAGAGAGAGAGAGAGAGAGAGAGAGAGAGAGAGAGAGAGAGAGAGAGAGAGAGAGAGAGAGAGAGAGAGAGAGAGAGAGAGAGAGAGAGAGAATTCCAAATAAAAAGAAAGAAATTCATATTTACTAAAATTTTTGACCATGTGTCTAAATATGGTAGGATTCTCACGAAAGATAAAACATACAGTAGGTCATGGCTATTCAAAAATCTAAAGATAAAAAACCAAGATGAAACTATAATGGTGCAGGTGGATAAAAAGGCAAAGGGATTCAATAAATGACAAGAAAATGTATTTATTCCACACTTAAGATAATGTTAATTATATATAATATTCACTAATTTTATTTAGGCCATACAATTAGAAAGTAGGGAGGAAGGATGATGAAAAAATAGATTAACAAACATTTACACTAAAACCTACGTCATGATAGGTAATTGGACTACTCGAATTAAATTAGATTGGTGCAAACAAAACTTACATTTCATTAAATGAAATATAATAAAGAATAAAATAAAATTTCACAAAGTAATTATTCACTTCATCTCTTACAATGATTATTAACCTTATACAAAAAAATAAACTAATCATACACTTAACACTATCAAATATTATGTATAATAATATTACATTAAGCATCCTAGATGTCACAAGAATTAAATATTATCCAAGCAATCTAAATGAAATAATTAATACATGTTAGCTTTATGATATTTACACTATCAAATTCCTTGATTTAATGTTTCACTAGTAGAATTCTTTTGTCAAAGGGAATGGAACATAATACTTAAGCTTAACATGTATGCAATTAATTAATTTGATTCCCTTCTTTATATCTTTAACTCCTATTCACATGATCAAAATGGATACTAGGTGATGAGATGATTTAGTGCTATTTCTACTAAGTCATCCCCACTAAGTTTTCATGGAATCAATAGGGTGAAATTGATGAGTCCTTTTTTTGTTCTGCCCTCAAACACTTTGATTACCACTGAAGCTATAATCGCTATAATAATTCCTAGACCAATTAATAAATAGATGTGATAATACCCACTCATTATTCATCCTCACCATGTGAACATATAAGAACATCATATATCTCTATTTCACAACTTAACACATAAATAATGGATGTCGATAGTATTCTCAACATCCTTGATAATCTGATAAACTAAAATGTTTCAATTAGTTGAGCAACAGAAGCATGTCGAACCTTTTTTGAATGAATCATTTTATTCCATGGTTTAATTTATATATTTCTTCCTTTTTTTTGTATAGTCTAGGTGACCATTAATTTTTGAACCACCTAAAATCAAGTCACATTCAATTGAGGAATTGTAACCACCATGCTATTCTAAATAAAATATTTATTGTGGTTGTTTCTTTCTATGTTACATTTACTTCGTGGAAGGGCTTAGTTTACTATATTCATTTGTTGTAGTGTATTTTTTCTATTGTTTGCACTCCACTTTCATATTAAGTACTTGTCAATCATTATGACTTCTTTTTCATTGGATTGTTTTTTGTATGATCAGTAGCCATTATGGTTTCCATTTTATTGATGGCTTCTTATTTCTATGCTATAATTATATTATGTTATCTTTAGTTTTTTTATTTTCTTCTGAGTATTTGTCCACTATGGCTACCATTTGGATTATGGATCACTTGTTGATATTTCACACTTATCACTTGAATTTATATCCCAATTATTTATTATAATTATGTGTCTCCTTGTCACTTTTTTCTTCTTTTATACCTTAGTGGCCATGAAGCATCTATATATGTTTTTGGGTTCATGTGAAAAATAACCAATAATTGATCATAATGTCTCTATTATTATTTATGTCAGCTAATAGTAAGGTCCCATGTGTCCATATGGAAATATTTTTATATAAACCTTTAATCACCTAAAAGTTGTATTTGGAAGCTAAGAGTGTTGCTTGAGATATTTTATTCCTAGCTTAGCCCTAGACCTATCCTAGAGCCTTTATTAGACTTTTCAAGTCATTGTGAAAACCACAAACATATACAATTATGTCAAACATAGTCCCATAACAACACTCCCAAATCCCAACCTATTGTGCCCAACAGTCCCCCAGCTAGACACTAGTACCATATTAAGGATGTTAGAGCCATATGACACTAGTGTTACCAACTTGGCACTAGTATCCCTTGCCCTAACTCTCCTAAACAAATATATTTTCAAATGTTTTCACCTCTTAAGGTCAGCCTAAGTACATTTAATTATCTACACAAGAAATG